>JARKIC010001185.1:0-145610 GCA_029378375.1 Mycena olivaceomarginata
GTGCGGTGACATGGGTGGCGAAATGAGACATACGGAATAATGGCCCTCAAAGCCGACAGCTTTGACAATGGCATCGGTCACCTCCTTGATGCTCACCTCTTCATCTTCCCCAACTGCGCAGAATATACGGGTTTAGGGTGAACAAAGGTCAGATGGGACGACGTACCAGATAGGATGATCGGCTCGACATCGTCGTAGTCACGGAGCATCCATATGAAGAGCTTTGCAAGGTCGTGCGAGAAGATGAATTGGCGGAGGGGCTTTCCAGTTCCGGCGACTATGAATGGGGTGCCGTTTTCTGGGACCGTCGTAAGCATTGAGAGGATCGCACAGCGGAGACCCACGCTTGGCCAAGTAGCATTTGTGGACGAGGGCGGGGATAACGTGCGCGTCTTCCAGATCGCTGTGGGCGGTGTCAGGATTCGTTTAATCGTAAAATTCATAAGTGGCGCGTACTAGTTATCGTGGGGACCGAAGATGTTGGTTGGGATCGCGGACGTGAAGTTGCAGCCGAACTCCTCCTTGTACGCGCTGCAAGGCGTCAGCATGGGCCGGGGAGGGCGGATCTTACTTGCTGGTTCTGCACGTCGACCATCCGTTTCGCGTGGGCATAGCCGAAGTTACTTTCATGTGGTGGGCCGCTGTGGATCTTGTTCTCATCTAGCGGGTATTCGACCTTGTCTGGGAAGACACAGGTCGATAGGCAGGAGATGAGCTTGGTGGTTTTGTGGGTATAAGACGCGTGAAGGACGTTGTCGTTGATCAAGATGTTGTCCCGCAGGAAAGTAAGCTGTCAGGAAGATTAGGAGCGTTGTACGCCTTTTGCGGGAAGTTAACCTTGTATTTCATGTTTCTGAAGAGCCCGCCAACTAAAAGAGCGCCGGATTAAAGGGAGCAACTGAGAGATGCGCAGAACGCACCAAGTGCGGCAAGATGGATGACATGGGTCGGCTTGTACTTATCATACAACTTGTTCGTTTGTTCTGGGTTCCTGTTGAGTTTTTGAGATCCAGAGCACTCAGAAGTAAGTCCGGATGCAACCTCAGATCTCCTTCTGAAGAGCTCGCGAAAATCCAGGTCTCGTTGGGTAGCTTTCCGTATTTTGACCCGAGGGCTCAGTTTCGATTATATGCTGTATAGCCTTGCCCACAAGCCCAGTACCACCAGTGACGAGGACGACGGTAGCCATTGCCAGTGAGTAGCTTGCTGAGAAACAAAGAAACTAAAAGTAGCACAAGATTAGCACGGCCTTCCGTTCTCGGATCAAATCCGTTTCCTCCCCTCATCCTTTCCTCCTTCCGCTTGCTCCTCTACGGAGAAAATAATATACAGATTAGCCTGGATAAACCCCCAATCCTTCGAAATGGATTGCAAGCAAGTCGCCGAAACAGTCTACGACCTGGCTAATTCTCAAGATCCTCTTGCGCCGTTGGTCAAGGAAGCTCTGGATGTGATTGACGAAGCCCTGGATACCCATGGGTAGGTGGGGATGAATCGCTCCATATATTTCCCCACAAATTATGAAAATTCAAGGCAGGAACGCGTGTCTATCAGCTTCAATGGCGGCAAAGATTGTGAGTCATGGTCAAGTACGATTTTACGGTCTCCAACCTCGGAACAGGCACTGTCCTCTTGCACCTGTACGCCGGAGCACTTGCAAGAAGGTTGTCGCCTTCCGAGACTGTAAAACCAATTCCGGCGGTCTATATCGCCGTACCGTCGCCGTTTCCGACACTAGAGACTTTTATCGACCAGTCAGCAAAGAGATACAACTTGGACTTGTTTCACTGTCGACCAGCTTCGGAGACAGTGGAGAGTGTGGTCACGCCCTTACCCAAGCATGGTGCCGACTATATAGAGTCCGCACCAAGGCGGTGGGGAAGGCCAAGGGAGCTGAAGGGATGAAGCAGGCGCTTCAAATCTACAAGAATAAATTCCCCAATATCGACGCGATCCTCATCGGCACGCGTCGTTCGGACCCCCATGGAGGTGCGCTCGAGCCATACTTATTTTTGTCCATCTAAGAAACCTGCCAGCTACGTTATCTCACCGTAACATGACCGATCCCGACTGGCCCCAATTCGAGCGTATCAATCCCATAATAAACTGGGATTACGCTGATGTGTGGACATTCCTCCGGAAACTCAAAGTACCCTACTGCGACCTGTATGATTATGGGTACGCATTACAGCTTCTACCGTGTTTTTGTCTCAAGCCCCGCAGGTACACCTCCCTTGGCTCTACATACAATACGTTCCCAAACCCCGCACTCCTGGTCACCATACCGGCGTCTACACCTGCGTCATCCCTCCTTCGAGTACACTCCTCACCCCCGGTACCGCGCTCGCAACGGTGCTCTCATCCACACACACGAACGCCGCGAGCCGGACACACCCGGTCCGTCTCCCATCAGCGTGCTCTCCGCGTACATATCCTCCACGCACACACGCGACATGACCAATGGCCGTCGCAACGCCTACATCTCCGATGGGGGCGGCATTATTATCGACCGGCTTACGAGCTAGCCGAGGGGACGCTCGAGCGCGCTGGCCGCGGCCCGAAGCCGGTTGCATAGGTTCGCTGTAGATTGGGAGAACTGCCTAGAGTATAGACGAACGTTGGAGACCGGTGCGAATCTCTGTTGTACCATAATGTTATTAACAATCATCTTGCTGCAACCTTTTGAAATCCAAGTGTCACTGTCAGCGTTCACGCAGCGCTGACCACCGAGCAATCGATAGAACGCGGATATCATGGATGGAGATCACTGTTGTCATTGTGGTATTCTTTTCAGACCGTGGCAACCTTGCTCCGAAAACCGACCTTTAAATGGTTTTAAATTCTTTATATGTTTGTCCTTAAAGTCTCCCCTCTCCAAGTGCGCTTGAGTCGCTGAACGCCGTTTGAGGCAAGTTTTGAAGCGACGCAATTTGTTATCACGTAACGATCTACCCGTGAGAAATCTGTGTCGAGCTTGGGAGAGAACTACATCCCTTCGTAGTATGTGCTTCCCAGGCAGTCCCTTCACCACACTTCAAACGCTGTTTATTTCTCTGGGGGCACAGACGCGGTGTTCGAAGAGCTGTAGTCGGACAGACATTTTGACTGAGATTGTGCAAAGTCCGTAGTGGCCTCCGACCATCCATCACAGCGTTCTGTTATAAGTCCTAGGCCGTCTCTATTGACCAGGTAAATCTCTGTTTGCCCTCCAAGAAGCCCTCAAGTGCTTGATGCCAAGAGAGTTGCACCAGCCAGGATTCGTGGACCGTATGCCACTCAGGCGTGCACGGTTTGTCGTGGAAAGTAGGTTTCGAAGGCGGAACACTGCCGCCATGTAATTAATCCCGGATGCAGGAAGTCGACATGCGACGGGGTTGAAACCGGTGTGCGGTTCATGCATCGCCTCTGGTCGGGACGAAGAGGTGAGCTGAGTGCATAACTACACTCATGGCACTGAACAATTTCTAGTGTTCCTGGGGAGATTGCTGTTCCCCGCAAGCCGCGAAACAGAGGCGCACTTCGAGGCCCTGGGAGGCGCGTCGATTCACTCCAGGCCTATGTCCAGGCGTCTGGAGGCGTACTACACAGGGCGTTGTGGGTTGCCCAAGATTGTGTCCTACCCACCTTCAATTCCGGCCACAACAGTCTGGAGATGAGGTGGACCGGAAGGAAGAGGCTTGACTCTGATGCGGATGCCGCTGATTCCGACGAAGAGAGAGATTACTCAGGAACTGACGGTGCCAATGCAGCGCCTGAAGGAGCGAGAGAGGTTCCGAATAGATCTGCCAAATATTCTAACAGGATGCAGCTAGACAACCGGCAGCGGAGGCCTCCTTCCGCATGGAATTACAGCCCCCACATCTATCACTTTCATAACGGCCCCCCAAATAAAGCTTCGCGAATTCCGATGGTTCGACAATCCGGGCCCTTGTTATGTGCTACAGCTGGACAGCGTGGATGTTATCTCAGACTCACCCAGATATCGACTGGTCCAGATATCTGCCACCTGAGGTACATTTAGGAAGAAGAGAACACGACAAGTATGTTCTTAAATCTTCAGCAGTGGAAATTTCGTGATCGCTTTTCCAGGATTCTCGCTTTGAGTTTCAAATTCTTCACCATGTGGACTTTCCGCGTCGTGCCTTATCTCTTTCTCAGAGACATGTACCGCGCTTTGAGTGTTCCTCGATCAGAGGAACCTCCCAGAACACCACACTACTCTCCGATGTTACACAACGCCGTTCTAGCTATATCTGCCGTGTTTTCGGATGATCCCTACATCCGAGACCCGGCAACGAGACAGTACTTTGTCCGAGCCTCCCGAGCGGGCCTGTTCCATGAAATCGAGCACCCCGACGCTCAGCATGGTTCATGCGCTGGCATTTATTGGGACATATTACGCGAACGAAGGCGAAAGGGTGCAAGCTGAACTATTTTTCGGTTTGTGGGAAATTTCTGTGCATGATACTCGTACTCACAAAGATTTTCAGGAATGAGTACTCGTTTGAGCATGACTCGTACGTTGGCCACTTTGCAAATCCCAATCTTGTTCAAGATTCTTATAGTTGGGCTCGGTCTCGATTCTGCGCCATGGTTAAAACCGGCCTCATCACCCACGACGAAATGATCGGGAGAAATTGGGCTCATTGGACACTCTTTTCTTTGGTGTGTTTCGAGATCTGTCTTCTTCCGTTCCAGTTAATATAGGCTCACTCTCTTAGGACGTCTGCTGGGCCCTTACTTTGGGCGGGGAATACGGTGGGCCGCCCCGGCGCAATACCCCAATGCCGTTCGTGGCATTCTGAAATGGACCAGATGCCGTGGTACCATGCCCCGGCGAACATACCCCCGCAACCGAATTATCTGACACTCGTATTTTTCGAGACATCAGCTCTCTTCGTGATAGCGCGCCAGATTACGGACGTCGTGTGCGTGCTACGCTCGTTACGGCTTTCCTCGCACACTTTTGACGTTCTGGCTAGCAACGGTTTACACTCCTCAGCTCGGCCAGACGTTGAAAAGGTCAAGGTACAGGTCACCGAAATTGAGTACGTGTTTTACTTGACCTCAGTCGTTCTTGACTTATCTGCGGCAGTCTAGAGCTCAATAACTGGAAAAGTCGACTTCCGCCCCAGCTCGACATATCTCAAGCGAAACCGGAACAAATCCACTCCACAGCGGCTTATGCTGCATCTTGCGTATTGGTGGTGTTCCATCACGCTACACCGGCCCTTCTTCAGCCGTCGGACTCAGGCCACTCGGCACTCAGAATCCGAAATCGACCACGTCAAGGTTCGTCCAAAACAAAAAGGCACCTGCTAAAATTCCTGAAACTCAATCCGCTGTAGTTGTGCACACGCGCAGCCGAGAATATCCTCGAACTTGTCGAATCATGGTCTTCTGTGTATGGGCTGCGCCTTGCATCGGTCACGATGCTGCAGGTGATCTTCAGCGCTGGGACAATTTTCTTGCTGCGCGCGCTACAGGCGACGGCGAGTCCACGCACTGCGCATACCGTGCTCCGGACAGCGCTTGCGCACGCTGAAACGTGCGTAAGGTATCTGCATGAGATGGGCCGCACCTGGGCATCCGCGACGCGCACGGGGGACATCCTTCACACCATGCTGAACGACAGGCTTAAACCGCTCATCGAGCGTCGGCTGGGCGAGCAGATTCCCGCTCCGGATGCGGGGCCTACCCTCTCAGAGTGGCCAGCTGGGCTTGGTGCAGCCGGGCAACATGTACTTCCCGTGCAGCACCCGTACGACAATCCAAACTTGGATCCCGCTGTCGGCTGGTCTCAGTCGGGGGATCTAAGCTTGCAAATGCAAAACGGGAAAGCTATATTCGGCATTGAATCCTCCTCAGCAGAACTGATCGGCGAGACCTTCCCTCCTCTGGACACGAATAAATTCCTCCTTCCGAACCTCGGCTATTTCGGTGCGCCAGAGTTTTGGGAACAGGACCTCTCTGATGCTGCGAGAACCCTATTCCCACCGTAGTTGGGGTACAATTTCATTCATTCAAAACCGCTTGGGACACGCTCCATGGGCGAGTCTTGGAGTGGAGGCGGCATTATACTACACGCGCCACACGCTCGAATTCTCTCAAGTCAAAAGGCGGTATTTTGACTACTGTACGTACATATTTCGATGGAGCCCGACACCGGGAACCCTTTTATACATAATAGCCTATTGCAGGCTCAAGTGTCTGCATTGTTTTCCCGCAGAGGAGCAATCTGTGAGTTGAGGATAGACAACAGCGGCCAGCCGGAGATGTTGCGGAGATGGCATAGCATGTGAGCCATCACCTTCTCGTCGCGTCCTCGTCGCGTCCTCATTGCGTCCTCGACATATCCGATAATATGCTCTTTCCTCTACTCTCTTGTTACCACCTTTCCCAGCACCCACCCCGAACTTCCGTAATACGAGCCCATCATGATATCCACATTCAAGTTGCTACACGAGATCTGATCTTGACGGGATGGGCCCGTACTTTCTTGCTCTTCTGCTTCTTTGTTTCTCAGCAAGACACTGGGCAATGGCTGCTGCTGTCGTCCTCGTCACTGGTGGTACTGGGCTTGTGGGGAAGGCCATACAATATATAATCGAAACTGAGCCCGTGGGCTCAAAATACGGAAAACTACCGAATGAGACCTGGATTTTCGCGAGCTCATCAGAAGGAGACCTGAGGTTGGATCCATATTTGCTTGATTCCCCAGGCTTTAAGTGGAATTCAACAGGGACCCAGAACAAACGAACAAGTTGTATGAAAAGTAAAAGCCGACCCATGTCATCCATCTTGCCGCACTGGGTGCGTTCCTACAAACGGTGTGCAACGCTCCTAATCTTCCTAACAGCTTACTTTCCTGCGGGACAATATCTTGATCAACGACACGTCCTTCACGCGTCGTACACCCACAAAACCGCCAAGCTCATCTCATGCCTCTCGACCTGCGTCTACCCTGACAAGGTAGAGTACCCGCTCGATGAGAACAAGATTCACGGCGGCCCACCACACGAAAGTAACTTCGGCTACTCCCACGCAAAACGGCTTGTCGATGTGCAGAACCAGTAAGTCCGACGGGCGATTCGACCTCTCCCGCTCATTCTGACACTGCAGCGCGTACAGGGAGGATTTTGGCTGCAACTTCACGTCCGCGATCCCACCCAGCATCTTTGGTCCCCACGACAATTAGTACGTGACAGCTTAATTCTCGTTTCGACAAATAAATGACCGCCGCTCACAGCGTTTTGGAAGACGCGCACGTCATCCCCGCCCTCGTCCACAGATGCTATTTGGCCAAGAGTGCGTCTCCGCTCTGTGATCATCTCAGTACTTACTCTGTACCCAGAAAATGGCACCTCATTCATTGTTGGCGGAACCGGTAAACCCCTCCGTCAATTCATCTTCTCCCGCGACCTTGCAAAGCTCTTCATATGGATGCTCCGCGAATACGATGACGTTGAGCCGATCATCCTCTCCGGTACGTTACCCCGCCTGGCCTTTGCCCTCTACCGACCCCGAATCCGCAATCTATGTAGTTGGGGAAGAAGAGGAAGTGAGCATCAAGGAGATAGCCGACGCCATTGTGAAGGCTGTCGGCTTTGAGGGTCATTATTCCGTATGTCCATTTCGCCACCAACGCTGTATCAGCGTACTCACTTACCCACCCACGTAGTTCGACACCACCAAGGCAGACGGACAATTCCGGAAACCTGCATCAAACAAGAAGCTTCTGGACCGCATTGGCAGCTTCCAGTTCACACCGTTTGAGCAAGGTGCCTTTGACTGTTCCCCTCCCCAGCCGTGACTGACGTTTTGTGCGCAGCGCTGGACATAAGCGTCAAGTGGTTCATCGAGAATTACGATACGGCACGGACGGGAAACAAGAAGGCATGAGTTGCTATAAGTCCTTACGGATCCGCGGTAGCGTGTGACGGTCAAACAACGATTTCATTGGCTCGATGTTTTGAAAAATCCCCGAAACAAATACATCCAGTTTATTGCCCCGAACCTCGAGGTCTATCCGTGCTTTAATTACAGTCCCAAGAATTATGCGTGTCTAAACCGCGAATGTATCAATCAATTCTGGTCCTCGACCATGCTCTTGGACGCTTTAAGATCAGCCTCCACCATCTCCTTGACCAGCGAGGGGAAATCAACTTTGCGCTTCCATCCAAGCAGGCGCTCCGCCTTGGCGGGCGTTCCCAGCAAGAGGCTGAAAGCAGCGCATCAGTAGAGCCAAAAGAAAACACGAAAGACATCAGCACGCACTCGACCTCTGCCGGACGGAAGTACTGCGGGTCGACCTTGACCACGACCTTGCCGGTCTTGACATCGGTCGCCTGCTCATCCACACCAGAGCCGGACCATCTGAAAGCGTCGCGCTCGTCAGTTGAATCCACACGACCAACGGAAATACGCGTACTTGAGCTCGATGCCGAGTGCTTTGAAGGACAGGTTGACAAACTCGCGGACGGGGTGCGTCTCGCCGGTCGCGAGAACAAAGTCTTCCGGCTTGGGCTGCTGGAGCATAAGCCACATGCCCTCGACGTAGTCACGCGCTAACAGAGATCATTTGAGAATATGGTGGAACGAATGAAGAGCAAAAAACGTACCGTGTCCCCAATCACGCTTGGCGTCGATATTCCCCAAATATAAGCACGCCTGCTTTCCCAGTGAGATGTCTGCGGCGGCACGCGAGATCTTCCTGGTGACGAACGTCCGTCCACGCCGTGGGCTCTCGTGGTTGAACAAGATGCCGTTGCACGCATACATGCCGTAGGCCTCGCGGTAGTTGACGACGATCCAGTACGCGTACAATTTCGCGCAGCCGTAGGGGGAGCGGGGGTAGAAAGGGGTCGTCTCGCTCTGGGGTGTCTCGACGACCTTTCCGTAGAGCTCCGATGTCGAGGCCTGGTAGAAACGGACGTGCTTTTCGAGCCCGCATGTGCGCACCGCGTCGAGGAGGCGTAGCGTGCCCAGCCCGTCGACGTCGCCAGTGTACTCCGCCATCTCGAACGAGACCTTGACGTGCGATTGCGCGCCGAGGTTGTAGATCTCCGTCGGCTGCACCTGCGCGATAATGTACACGAGATTGGTGCTGTCGCTCAGATCGCCGTAGTGCAGCTTGAACTTTCCCGGGCCTATAATCGCGAGAAAAGACGTAAGCGGCGTACACGGGCGTACGGGAGGGGACCTACTTTCATGCTGGTCTTCGTACAGATGGTGCAGACGACCAGTATTGAAGCTGGATGAACGGCGGATGATTCCATGAACCTGATATCCCTTCGAGAGCAGAAGCTCTGTACTGTAGAGATAGATTAGATGGATTGTACACTAGGCGAGCCCGCAGAATCGTCTCAAGCTCACAGGTACGATCCGTCTTGTCCAGTGATACCTACGCGTCGATTAGCACCGCGCTCGAAAAAAAGGCCAAACGAAGCAGCCAAACCTGAGATAAGCGCGACCTTGCGCTTGTTGTACTCTTCAGGAGAAGGAAGGTCTTTCAGCAGGCCAATTATTTGAGACATCTGGATTTTGTGGTGGTGGTGAGAAGGAAAGAGCCGCTTAAGTCGATAATTGGGTCACGGAGGCTATATTTATACACCGATCGCGCCTTTACAATTCCAGACGATAATTCCTCTCAATAAATTCATTTTCTCGCTCTTTTCTCTTCTGTATCGCGCTCGTGTGCAGCATCCAAAACACGCGTTTCGCACGCGACACAAAAAAAAAACTGATGGAAGAGATGGATTCGATTCCGCAGTCCAAACGGCGAACGACTTGCTGATATGGAGTAAGGTGCACGAAGAGTGGATATCAGTCGGCCTCGACTGGCCGCATAGATTTTAATTTATCGTGAGTACCCATCTATCTACTCACCATTCAATGTCTTCACTTCACGGTGTTGAAGCGGCAATTGCAAAAGAAAACCCTCCGTTGTTGTCGCACGCCATAAACGTCTACGGCAAGCTAAACGTCCAGAAATTGTTACAGGACGGGCCGAACCGGTCGTCGCGATACGGTGTGATAGCAAGGCAGAAGAGTACAAGCAGATGGACTCCTGCGGCCAGAGCATGGCGTGGGTGACGTGTTCGACGTGTTTCTCTTGTACAATCTCTGATTCGATTCGAGGCGTCAACCTTGCATCAACCGGAGAAGGCAGGATGAACGAGAAAGCAGTTGCGTGGAACATGGCCTGGTTTGAGAGAGGCGCCACCGAAAGCATAACCAATTGCAGAAGCCATTTTTGGGCACGGTGATCTTTGCTTGCTTCAAAAAGACGACTACCACTTCTTTGGGAAAGTTTCAGAGTGCATACACTGCTATAGTGCGGATTTCGCGGATGCGTTCCCCCCTAATTCTTTCACATGCAGCAGTTTTGGTCCCATCTTCGACGAGTAAAATCAAAAGAGGCGACTTGCTGGCCTGCTAGTTGACCCGGGTCATTCTCGGAGGCAGAGTCCCTCGTGTCTCAGGTATTCGGTCAGAAGAGAATCCAGAATTCACACTACCTACACGCAGGTTGCCCCCGATTCTTTCGTCCGTCTCAGGGAGATTAGCTTCTGTTGACTTTGTCCTGGACGCGGCATGACCGTTAAGAGTAGATTGAACCGGAAAATTCCGACGAGGATCTTCCGGCGGATCACAACTTGAACGCTTCTCTTCATGCCTCAGGACATTTCGCGCGACACAGTATAGGTAGGTATACGGCCGTTCGATTTCAAATGTTCGCGCCGTTTCTGAATCCAGTCCGCGTCAGGTAGAAATCCCAGCTGCCAGGATTCCGTGTGGTTTCCGGCCGTCACTGGTCAAGTAAGTCGGCTATGAAGAGGGCTTCTGCATCCTCGAGCGAATATCCAGTCCCGAAAAGGACCAAGGCCGGTCAGGCCTGTACCGCATGCCGTCGCCAAAAGGCGAGATGTGATGTACTCGACCGCCCCGCACCTGGCGTAAAAATTCGCTGCCACCGCTGCAAGGTCCTTAATATCGAGTGCTCCTTTGAAAACCCCCATCTCATACCTTTTCCACCCCCAATACCACCTATCCAACCATCAATACCAAGCCCACCAGAACTCGAAAGTCATCGTGGCTTGAACACTTTGGCCGCTGTTGCCTCGTCTCGCCCAAATGTGGAGGAACCCGCAGGCAGTACGGTTCGCGGTCTTGACCTCCGTTCGAAGGAGCAGGTTCCAACAGCGACAGCTCCCGCCTGGGGCTCAGTATCGCGGGTTGACTGGACCGCTACTCCGATACTTGCAATCCAGGAGCTTGTCAGATGTCCTCGTTGTGAAACTAGCACACAACCTCACAATGTCGGCCGTCTCGAGGATATATTGAGCCCGCCAGAAATAACTTCACTGTTGGAAATGTTCGTATTTCCTTTGATGCAAACAGCCCTCCGTTGACTCCCGTTCGTAGATTCGAAACGCGATATACACCATGGTTATCTGCTCAACCGGGCCCTCTGGAATACACAAACTCATTCCTGGATATCGTTCGATGCACCATCGCCTCACGAGAATTGTCTCCTACAGCACGATCAGCTGTTGCTCCGCAACTACAGAAACTAACCGAAGACGTCTTTCTACGGGAAATATTCAATCCCCAGCCGTCCCTCGACTCAATTACGGCCCTTCTGATCCTCTCTGTGTGGACGCCGATCTGTGGCACTGGCGCAGAAGCTCGGGATGGACGATTGCTCATAGCTTCGACCGTCAGTGCGGCGATGAATCTACACCTACAGCATGCTTCAAAACGTGCTTTGAGTCTGCGAGCCCAGAAAGATGGGTTGTCCCCAGACCAGCAAGCAGAGCTGGTTGGATGCATTCAAAAGTGGCGACTGGTGGGCATTCTACTCTACCGCTATAAGTCGTCTTTTTCACTCCGGATGACAGTGGATGCATCTTTCGATATCTGAATCGATGTATGGCCCTTTTACTTTCCGCATCCACTTTCCTGACCTCTCTTCTGTCAGGCAGTGTCTCGGAACCGGGCGTACGCCAGTCTCCGAATTTTCGAAGCAAGATCAAGATATGCTCGATTTGTCTTCTTTACCGGAATTCAGTCTTTCTGCTGTCCGAGAATATCGCCTTGCTCTCATCGCAAGAATGTTCGACATGGTCGAAACTGCTCTCAAGCTGCGCCTAGAGAGTGCAGCTAATTTGGGGCACTTCTTTGAACAGATAAATGAATCTATTTACTCGTTGGAAGGTCTCAGTCGACTATTCGCGCCTTTGCCTGGTAAGACACAAGCTTAATCGCATGAGTCACTTTTCAACAGTTTGCCAGTTATCACCCCGCATGACACATTTTACTCGCAGATGCTCCTCGCCAAGTATAGCGCGTGCCGCCTCCTTATGATGCGTGCGTACCCAACTCAGATTTTCATATAGTGATAAAAGGTCTCATCCCCTCGAAGATCACGCTCTTCGCGAAACTCGCACCATCCATGAGCGAGACACGCCGCAAATGCCTTGGTTCGACGCAATGGCAGGGGGGCACCGTGTCTCTATGTTCTGGGGTCGCATAGCACTCATGGGCGCTGAAAGCATCCTCACCACATTTCTTGCGACGTCCGACCTCGCTCTCCTCGGCGGGGCACCCGACAACTTCTTCGTGACAATCGCCTTCGCTTCGACTTGGATTTTCGTCAGCAACTTCTCTGTCCACCAGCTCGGTGGGAGCAAACTCGGCGGTGCGAGCGAACTCCTGCAGAGCATGACGATCCAGCGCTTGAATCAGATCGCGCATTCCCCGGACCACGCCCCGGCGCGCTGCGGGCACGTCCTCGACGCGCTCATGAATGCATGGCAGCGGCGCAAACCCGAGTCCCGAGACAGCAGTGGCTCATGCGACATACTGGACATCCCATACGCAAGCTTCCAGCCTATTTCTAACCCTGCCTTGGCCGGTACGGAGGGATATATAAATCCGCCGAGCTACCAGGATTCCGCCAACATCAGGGCTAGTAACTCCGATCTGTTCATGGACGATGCGTTTTGGGCCGCATTCCTCCAGAATCTCGACTCGGATACGTTGGATGCCCAGAATTCTGTGCCAACCTAGTTTATCATTGTACTACATACGCTCCATTATCTTTTATAATCCTACTATAGAGTACTCGTGTAAATTGTACTGCATGGGTGAAACCTCGAATCCAGAGCTGGTATTTGTTGCCGTTCCCCAATTTCACTTCGTCCATCTACCTGTTGATCGAGCTCGAATTTATTCACTTACGGGCCGCAAGAACTGTCGCAAGCACACGAGGATTCTGCAAAAAAAAAAAAACAATGAAAATATCGGCACGCCCGGCATCGGAAGTTCCGAAGCGGGGTTACCGCCGGCACAGCCGCCTTCAAAAGCCATGAAGCGGGCTACAACGTCGAGCGAAAATCCCCCACCGAAGAGGACCAAGGCCAGTCAGGCGTGTACCTCTTGTCGCAAACAAAAATCGAGATGCGAGATCCTTGAGGTTCGCCCTACGCCCGGCGTGCCCATCATTATTCGGTGTCATCGCTGCAAGACCCTCAACGCGCAATGCTCCTTCGAGACCTCCGAGCTCATCCATTTCTCACCGAAAACGATACTGCACACCTCGCCTGCGGTCCCGTCGCCCGCTGCAACCGACGCTGACGACTTCAGAATCTCGGGATGGGGGCGCCGGCTTGAGTACCCTGGCCGCTGTTGCCTCAGCTCGTCCTAATGTCGCGGAGGCCCCGCTGAATCATATTTCGGGCTCATTTCGCATGCGCCCGGAGGATCTAGTCCCAACAGCGACAACTCCCATCTGGGGTTCAGTATCGCGGGTTGACTGGACAGCAACTCCGATGCTCGCAATTCAAGAGCTTGCGAGATGCCCGCGCACTGATACAGGCGTGCAGCTACCTAGCGCTGACCGCCTGTCGGATATACTGAGCCCGACAGAAGTCACGTCGCTCTTAGAAGTGTTCGTATTTTCTCTTCATGCAGACAACCTGGCTGACTTTGGCACGCAGATTCGAAACTCGATATGCTCCTTGGCTGTGTGCTCAACCGGGGCCTCTGGAATGCTCTAATTCATTGCTCGATATAGTGCGGTGTACCATTGCCTCACGACACCTATCGCCCACAGCACGATCGACGATTGCTCCGCGACTGCAGAAACTTACAGAAGATGTCTTCCTCCGGGAAATATTCAATCCCCAACCGCCCCTTGAGTCAATCCATGCGCTTCTCATACTTTCTGTATGGACGCCGATCTGTGGCACTGGTGCGGAGGCGCGGGATGGGCGGTTGCTCATTGCTTCAGCCGTCAGTATGGCAATGAATCTGCATCTGCAGAGCGAATCCAAACGTGCCATTAGCCTGCGATCCGACATGGGCGGATTATTGTCGGGTCCCGAAAAGCAAGCCGACCTCATCGACTCCATCCAAAGGTGGCGTTTGGTAGGGGATTTTCCCTTTCAAGTCGCTTATTTTAATTGTGGACGTTGACAGTGGATGCACCTCTCAACATCGGAGTCCATGTAGGCTTTTCCGTTTACGCGCTTCCCTTATTAATCTCTATCCGCCAGGCTGTGTCTGGGCACCGGACGCATGCCCGTCTCTCACTTTTCGCTTTCGGATCACGAGATAATTAATCTCTCTGCCATGGCCGACTTCACGCTTTCTGCCGTACGCGACATCCGCCTCGGCCTTGGCGCAAAACTGTTTGACATCAGTGAAACCGCGCTCACATTCAGGGTGAAGAGTGTCGACGAATCGGAAGCTTTCTTTGACAAGATAAACGCCTCTATCCAGTTGTTGGAAGGTCTCAGCCGACTCATTATGCCCTTTCCTTGTAAGAGACAATCTCGGTCCGTCATTCCAATGCTGATATCTCTCCCAGCCATTACACAGCACGACACCTTTTATTCGCAGATGCTCATCCTCCAATATCATGCCTGCCGCCTCCTGGTCATTCATCACGCCCTGCGCGAAATACGGACCGCCTACGAGCGAGACAGACCACAAATCCCATGGCTCTCCGCCGAAATAAGGGGGCAGGCTCTCAGTTTTGTATGGGGCTATCCAGCGTTAATCAGCGCCGAGACCGTTCTCAGCACATTCCTGCTGCCGTCCGACTTAACCCTCTTGAGCACCGCGCCGGTAAGTTCGGGTTGTTCGTATCGTTCGGGTTCTGAAAGTGAAATGAAAGGACAACCTTTACGCGATGGTCACATTTGCGGCGACTTGGCTCTTCGTTTCGAACTTTTCTCTCGTCCAGCTCGGGAAGGGACACCTCGGTGGCGCGAGCGAGCGCTTGCAAAGCATGACAATCCAGCGGCTCAACAAGATTGCGCACGCACCAGACCACGCCGCAGCACGCTGCGGGCACGTTCTCGGGGCGCTGATGCACGCATGGCAGAAACGCAAACCGCGGGATATACCCTGGGAGGGAGTGATGCCCACCGGCATGTGCATGCTACCAAACGTACCTCTCTGTCCCTTCCCCAGTTCCGACCCTCTCGGTGGTGACGAGAATCTAAATCCGCCGAGTTATCCCGATTTATTCATGGACGATGCGTTTTGGGCCTCATTCGTCGCGAATCTCAACTCGGATACGCTGCCTGCAGAGACACATAGTGCTGTGTTGCCTTAATTCTAATGAACGCCGCCTCGGTCTATCCGATTTGTACCACTTGTTCTACGAGTCTTGTAATTTATCGTCGTCTAAAAAACATATTGTACTCCCCTGTTGCCTTTTTATAGTTGAGCTATGACATACATAGCCACTAATCTTATCTTCCAACTTGAAAGTTTCACTGACTCGAACCACTGTGAATGCGGAAAGACCTCTCTCTCAGCCATTAGAAAGCTCAATACGTATCCCTCGGAGAGCGCGAGAGCTGTCCCCACAATCGATTCAGCCGATCTGGCGACATGGACTAAACTAAAATTTCAGATCTCAGAGGGACGTTCTACATTACTTAAACCTTGAAGCTTCGAAGAGGAGAAGGACTCAATAGAACTCAATGCACGGTCGACTCGACGGCTACACATATCCGGTTCCATTTTCTAAATCTCTTTGCTGGCACCCTTCGAACCACCAGGCTGGATCCAACCCTCCTCTATCTGAACATCTGTGAGCTGTCTCCTCTGTGACACCACGGCTGGGAGTGTTTCAGAAAGGTTGACCTTTCAGTTTTTTTGCCAACTGCACATCCCCAAGTCAACTTTTCAGCCCCCAGGCTGACCCCATCTCTGCACCTTCCACCCGCACCCGCACCAGGATCAAGATGCAGCCTCCAAGAGATCTGGAACTAGTATTTCCCGCTCCGAGGGCTCCAACCAACGCCTTAGCATCAGTTGTGTCATTCATTTCTGACTTCAGGCTGGATATCCGAGTCGTGGAGCCTTTTTTGAACGAATATGGCGATGAATGAATTCCAGGATTGACCGGTTAGTTCAATCCAGATTACAAGGACTTTGTCTTTCTAATTCCCAACTTAAGCCTCAGAAAATTCTAGGTGATTCCCTGCCAGTCGTAATTTGATGTAGCGTGTTGAAGTCATGTGTCGTCTTTCATCTTCAAGTCGGCAAATCTGCTCCCAAAGAATCCTCAATTACTCTACTCCAAAATTCGGGTCGCTGCTACCATTTGTAACCCAAATCTTTCCTACCAATTGAATGGCCACTTGAATTTCCGGGAGACTCTCTCGAGCCTTCTGTCGTCCAGACGCTAGCCTGGGAACTCAAGTTCAAGAACAGTGTCGAAAGCTGGAGCTGGCTGGAGTGGGCACGATGATGGTGTGCGTTCCGTGTAATGTGGAACGTTGTCTCGGTCCCGTAGGTGCAAGGCTACATTGAATCGAATCCATGGCAGCCCATCGTTTATTCCATTTTGGGCATCATTTCCCTTTCTCGTCCTCGGCTGCTCGGTGCCCTCGCACTGAAACCTTTGCTGGCGGCAGTTTGGCCATACGCAGCTCATTGTGCGTTTAGGCTGAACGCGAACACCTCGTTGCTTGGCGCCAGTCCCGAACTCGTTGGTGAGCAGTTCCTCTGTCCGCGTATACCGACGTTCTTTTTTCGACGGCAGGAAGAAGCGAACTGTCCTTTGTGTCTTCCAGAGCTTGTCTCGGACTGCGATACATCCATTGCGTAGAGTATTCGGCGGTAGCTCAACCTCGATCTACCTGCCATTTCGCTGCGCCTGTTCATAGGCGATCGAAGATGTAGCGGTATCGTCATTACATCAAGCTGTCCGGGGATCGTGACAACTCCGATAAATTATAGCTGACGCGCGAGTCGAACGGGCCATCTTCTACCCCTCTACCTTCCCTCTCCCCCACGAAAAAAATGGAGGTACGTCGTGCACTTCCCTTCCGCCAGCGAAGTTAACTGACGAGCGGTCCAGCAGCCTATTCGTGTCTTTGGCCTTGTCATCGGCATCGACAAGTACAAGTCGGGCACGGCTAGTCCCTCTTTCCCTCATTGCGCTCAATCACACTCATTTATTTTCTCATAGGTCTGGAATCTCGAGTCCTGCGTCGACGATGCGCAAAAGGTCCGGCGGTGGCTTCGGAAAGACCTCAAAGTCCCCAAGGACCAGATCTGCATGCTCCTGGACAAACACGCGACGAAAGAGAACATCGAGAAGAACTTTTCCCGCCACCTAGTGCACAATGACAACATCCAGCGCGGCGATGCTATTGTCATATATTTTGCTGGTCACGGAAGCACCGTTCCCGCACCCGACAGCTGGTTCCACGAAGGATCGGTTGGTGGGACGTCGGAAGTGATATGCTCGTACGATTTTGGCCAGCGTGGAGTCGCCGGGATATCTGACCGCTCTCTGCAATCCATGCTCGAGGAGCTGTCCAACGCCAAGGGCGACAACATCGCTGTCATCCTTGACTCGTGCTTTGCGCCGCTCCAATCCCCGTCGAACATTCGTGACCGTCGGAACACACGCTGGACGCCATCCGACAAGGTCGTCACCTCCCAAGACTTGGTCCCGGGTCTCTGGCCGACCGCGAATCCTCGGGCCTATCCTCGAGGCGTTGGGTTCTGCAACACGACCAGTTCGACGTACACGCTGCTGGCTGCTTGCAGCCCTGGGGAGAAAGCTGTCGAGGGGAAGGACGGTGGAAAATTCACATCCGCGTTTCTAGAGACAGCGCGGGAAACACCTCTTCACAGTGCATCCTATGTCAGCTTACTCAAACAAATCCGGCCGAAAATCGGGGAGGGGCAGCGGCCCTTGTTTGTTGGGGCGAATGCGAAGCGACCGGTCTTCGATGCAGTCCCCTTCTTGCCCGACCAGGCGTACTACCAGACAGACCCGGTTCACGACCCGAAGATGCTGCGAATCGGCCTCGGCGCAGTCCACGGGGTTGTCGAAGGAACTGAATTCTCCGTGCATGTGCACAACTACCGCGGGTCATGCAACCCGCCGATAGCGCATGTGTCCGTCACCGACGTTTATCCAACGTGGTCTTTTGGTTACACAACCCACTATGTTCCGTCGGGTTGTTGGGCGCAAATCAAGCGGTGGAATAATCGTGGAGGCTTCCGCTTGCAGTCCAAGAGATCTCTTTCGATTCTACGGCCCTCTCGTACATCGCTTCGTTCTGTTGGGCGCTCTCTGTTCCACCGCTCGAAATGGTAACGTCCGTGGTTGCGCCGGTGATAGATATTCGGATATGATATTAGGACGCTATGTAGATTTTTAATTATTCCTGTTTAATATGAACATCAGGTCTCTTTCTCAGAAGTGCGCGACTACGCGCCAAGGGCTTAGGCGCTATCTAGACAAGAGTAGCCTCAGACTCGATATTCCTTCGAACTTTGAGGATAGAAGCCACCGCCATTCAAGAGGGTCTGTCTGCAAATCCCTGGGATGATCCAATTGGGGACGTCGATACAAGGTGCGTGGTAGGAGGAAGTAAGGTTAGGCAATAGTGATTATTTATTTATTTTGCATGCTAAGGGGGTTATATGGAGCGGGGTTTGAATCTCTCCTCAATGTCAACTTCGACGACGCAGAGCAAGGAGAAGAGCAAGGAGCCTTCGCCAGAGCCATCCTCGTCCAAGGAGGATGTACCAGCCGTGCCCGATGCACCCGAATCCTCGAGCACAACAGAAACTTCAGCCGAACCTCCAGCCGAAACTGCACCTGTAGCTGCTGCTACGGCTTGGCAAGCCATTTTCTCCCCTCAGTTTAACGCGTATTATTTCTACAACTCCGAGACCCAAGAAACCACATGGACAAATCCTCTCGTACCCCCAGAGCCAGCCGCAGACTCTGCATCGACGTCTGCTACAGCACCCGCCGCCGAGTCTTCGACCGAGGCAGGAGCGGCTGAAACCTCTTCGATTCCCCACTACGCGGCGCTCCAAAACGCTGCTCTGGCCCAGGGCATCGACCCCGCTCTCGCGTACCTCGACCCGTCGCTGGCCGCGTCCACGTCTTCGGGAGATTCACTGGGTGGCCTTCCAAGCTTCCAGGCGAAATTCAACGCTCGCACAGGACAATTTGCGGCGATGGACTCGCGTTCGCCGGCGCATTTGTCGGAGTATGAGCGCGCGAAGCGCATGAGCGAGGTGTTCTTCGATGTAGCTGCGTGGGAGCAAAACCTCGCCCAGCAACATGCTGCAGAGGCAGAAGGTGGCGTGGAGAAGAAGCGGAAACGTCCGACCAAGAAGGATTTGGTGAGAACTTTTCTACTTCTGATAAACCCAACTGACTGGGCCGCAGGAACGATTCAAGCAGCAGAAAAAACTGAAAAAGATCGCCAAGACGGCATGGCTGCGTATGTGACTTTTTACTATCTTGCGTTGAGGAAATAATACATGTATTTTGGATTATCGAACTGCAGGGGAATAGAGCATCACGGTTCATCGTTCTGCGTGTTGAGCACAAGTGGCTGAGGAGACAATATAAATATTGCACACCCCAAACTCTCCGACTCAAACCTGAGCCGCCTCTGCACGCCAATCGCCCGCCTGATTCCATAATTCAGCACCTCCCGCAGAATTAGCGCGTCAGAAAGAGAAAGCTCGAGTTCTGCCTCGTGCGCATTCATGTTCGCTACGAGTAAAAGCGTCTCCCCGCCCACAGCCCACATGCCCACGTCGATTCGATTCGACACAACACGAGTGAACGTGGCATTTGGGCCAAAAATGAACGCTTTGACGGATTGCGAAGCAAGCGCCATCGCAAGCGCGGACGCCATACTTTTGAGGTCTGCGGGCGTCGGGTCGATCCATGGCATGATGCCTAAAAAAGCGAGATGAGAACGCGTCGAGACTCGAGATGAGACATTCAGCAGACCTCTGGCGCCATGGTTCACACTGAGAATAACTTGAACCGCTAATTCCCGCCCAGTCGGAGGACGCATCCAAAATCTGGAGCGGCCATAAGTCAGTCGTATTGGCCTTGAAACTTGAAGCTGATGCGTGTCTTACTCTTCGCCCCCAAACGCCTGCGGCACCGCCCAAACTGACTTCTCCCTCGACCACCCAAGCACGTCTAAACGCATCGCAAAGTCATCCAGCCGCCGCGAGACATCTTCAAGTTCGCCGCGACAGTTGTCGCATCCGCAGCACCCAAAGTCCTCCGTGCACGACGTGTTGTATTTTGCGGACCATGTAGGGTTGTTCGCGATCGTATACGTGTCGGGCATGACGACGTCGGCACCCGCAACGTACGCCGCGAACTCGTAGTCCGCGCAGTTGAGCGCGACGGAGATGGGGTGGTAACCGTCGAGTGCGTAGATGGCGTCATATGCGGCGCGCGGCGCGTCTAGAGGCTCACTCGTTCCATCAGGCTCGTCCGCCGTATACCACAGCAGCAAATTCGGGCGATGCTTGATCATGTTGACTTGCGCAGTGAGAGCCGCGCGGTCTTTGTATGTGCTATTTCCGTCATGAGAATTGAAGGCGGACAATGGTCGGGGTACGCACTGTCGCATGTCATACACCAAGTACAGTCCGAGCTCTTCCATGCGATCCAGGACCCGTGCAAGGGCCGTCAGGTTGCCAAACGTGGGCACTGGATGCACGATAGTGAACCTAGCAAGTTGTTAGATGGGTGGAAATGATTGTAGGCCATGAGGACGCACCCCTGCGCCTTGAGCTCGTCTAGAATCCCAAGATCGGGGTCGTCTAAGTAATTGTCGAACGAAGTGTAGAATCCAATGGGAAATATCGCCTCATACGCGCTGCTTCCCGGAGGCCGCACCAAAAGGGCACCTGTACGAGAATCTCGTTTGGTGACAGAGCCTGAGACCGGACGCGGCAAATAAGAAAGCGTGGTCGTCGCACTGAATTTTTGGGGTTCAGACGTCAGATGAGACGCGTACGACGCGGTGCAGTCGACGCTAAAGGGCTGCTTGCGCGGCTGGCTGAGGTTTACAAGCGGAAAATGCAGTTCTGAGGTGGAGTTTAATCGGACTACGGCCTCTGCCAGAACACTTCCGTCGATGCTAATGGACACCTCCAAGGCCTCAGCAGCGGCAGGCCCCACAGGGAGGGTAATAGGTTCGGATCCGTTGTAACGCGCCAAGGTGACAAAAGCTTCAACGAGAACTCCGGCGTTGTAGTCTTCCTCTCCCAGATACGGAGTAATTATGGGCGCACATCGGAAGACTAGCAAAGGCGTAGGTGCTATCTCCGGGATGAGAAATTGCCCGCCAGGAGGTACGACAGGTTGCCCAGGTAGATAGTTCTTGTTGCACCTTGAATCTCACCCGAATCAGACAGAGACAACGTGGATTGGGAGGAGTATCCAACCAAGTCTGAGCATGAGATTGGGAAACAAGAATTAGTGTTATAAACAGCGGAAGCATGGTGCTGGCATGAAGTTCCAGTTCAAGGACAAACGAGCGGAGTTTGAATATTTGTATCAAGTTCGTCCTTCGAGTTTCTTGAAAGTGCGCTGGTGAAGGAAAATCAAGTGCTTCATCAAGTCAGATGGGACAAAAAACGGAGGCGGAGATGGGCCTTTTTTCAGTTGTTCAGAAGAAGATTGTGTAGTCCGATTATTACAAGTGTGCTAAATACAGTATTCTATCCTTGCCCTCTAAACTTTGGCCCATATTCGCTGGTCATGTGAGAAACGCGCTGCAGATACACAAAAGGTCAATCGCCCGAATGGAGAGAAGAATATATGAATAGCATTCGTACCGTATAGCACGCACGCCGACCCGAGCAGCATCGCACATCCGGAATACAGCGAGACCGCGACCCAGCTTCCTCCCGAGCCAGAAAGCACCACGCCGCTGATCGTGGCGCCGGAGAGTTGACCTGCACAGTAGCGTGAGATAAGGTCGATTAACACGCAGAGGCAGAATAAGACCCACCGGGGGAGTTGGCGAGGACCATAAACCCGGTGATTGTCGCAAGATCGTCAAGGCCAAACAGCTGGGCGCAAACAACGGGCAGCAGGCCCATGAACCAGCAGCCCATGAGGCCGTATATCACGCTGAAGGAGATCACAGAGCCGTAGGAGTGTGCAAAGGTCCAGATGAAGATCTGCGAGAGGCCGCCGAGGAAGAAGCTCGTGAAGAACATGTTGATGGCGCCGAACCGGTCAGCCAGGCGCCCGGCGATGATCTGCGGGGAGGTTAGCGGCATTGACATAGTTTGGGAAAGAATATGACGCACACGTCCAATTCCGCCTGCGCATGGAGGTCAGAAAGAGGGAAGGATGGACAAGCGGTTTTGCTGACCGGACATATTCATCACAACTAATGGGACGACGACCAGGATAGACTTCGGGTCAAGGGTCGGTACTTGACTCTTCACATATGTGGTGATGAAGAAGTACGGAGTCTAGGAAATAATGAATACGCCGTATTTCGAACAGAATGGGCGAGGTACTTACCAGATAACCGAAGATGCCGAAAAAGACGCTGAACGCGATGCTGTAAAACGCTGGGGTGATTTTGCGAGGAAGCCAGCGCTTCCGAATATTTTTGTGCCCAGGAGGGCGGCGCTCCGACATCATAAACCACGCAGCGGTCCAGACCACAGCCATGCCGCTGCTGTAAATGAGTATGGTGTCTCTGTATCCCAAACTGGACAGCAGGGGTCGAACGATGAGCGATCCGATTCCGCCGCCAATGCCAGCGCCCGCGACAGCGATTCCCGTAGCTAGCCCACGTTTGTGGAGGAACCACTGCGACGGCAGAGCCATGTATAGCGGCATTGAGATACCCGTTGAGATGCCTAGTAGACATCCCTGGAAGAGGAAAATCTCGAATAACTTCGTCGCAAACGCCGACGCGATGAGACAGACGTAGGCGAGGAGATTACTCAGAGCTATCATTTTCTGGGATGAAATTCTCAGTTGCGAAATACGATTAGCTGGTTCTGGGAAAGTCACCTTGTACCCGCTGATATGAGAGCAATGAGTAAGGCGACCATGTTGTTGATACAAGAGAACCTACAATCTGTCTCCAATGCCTCCGAAGAAATAAGAACTGCCATTCATGCACTACAAAATATGCATTAGAGGTTGAGAAGGAAAAAAAAGATAGATAGTTTACAAAGAAGTATACACCACCGACAAGAGAAAGGGTACTGAGGGGAGTTCCAGAAAACCCATTTGAGTGATGATAGTCCTGAAACACGCCCCAGACCATACCCCATCCCCTGGCGAATGGCTTCAACGACATGTCAAGAACGAAGCGGACGATACTTACATGCAGGTAGCGGACATGCTGAAGCATCCCGCGACAACGAGCCACGCGCGAAGTCCCCCGTCGGGATATGCCCACTCCTGCACGCCGGCCTCTGCCACACCAACCTCTACCGCCTCAGGGGTTTCCAAGTCTTTCTCATCTTCATGAACGACTGGATCGCGTTGCATTGCCCAAAATTGAATCAGAAAAGCTGCAGTCGTGCAAGAGGATTTCTCTGCAGATCAGTAGGTAGGACATGGCTTTTATGTTCCTCTGGTCCTGCAAAAAAGCGATTGATAAGTACGTAGCACAGTAAGCCATCAATGAGATGCGCAGGGCATTGGAGCCAAAAAAAGATTCCGCACGTAATATGACGTGAGGGCCGCCGGCGCGTCAACGCAGTCGCCTAATCGCTTGAAAGTGACAAATCATCTATACAGCGCATTGCGCAAGACTGTGAAGACTGGCATTGAGAGGACGGTAGTACAGGCCTATTTGAGGGTGCTGCGACCCGGTTGCAGCTCGTATTGCGACAAAAACGTTGGATTGAGACTGAGTTGGAAAGAAAAGCCACCAAAAAGGCTTATAAAGCCACCGTGGCCAGATACACAATGACATCACCCTGATAAGATATCGGTTCACAGTACAACAAGTCAGGCTCGCAGTGTCGACGTTACAATGAGTCCTCAGTCGTACCCAAGATGTGGTAAGAGACTCTGTTAAGTACCTGTCGACGTTACAATGAGTCTGTACAATAATAGTATGTAAGTATATGTGTGATGAGTAGGAATAATAATGTGGTAGACGTACCCTCAGTCGTACCCAAGATGTGGTAAGAGACTGAGGGCCGTCGTCACGTTTCCGCACCTTAAATACGGTGCGGAAACGATCGACGTCTAAATAATAAATAGAGTAAAAGAGATATAAAGAGAAACCGATCAATATACCAAACTGAGACGCGAGACGCCCTCTTCCCAAAGAGGCAGTCCCCACGCCTCAACACTCCCCCTGGCGTCGAGCACCCGTCTTCCTCCTCCAATCCAGCCCCATATCGCCCACAATTCGATCATGCGTTATACGCGGAAGCGCCTTGGTAAGGATGTCGGCGATGTTTTCTTTGCCAGGGATCGACGACACGACAATTTCGCCTTCCTTGACGCGCTCGCGTATATAATGCCAGCGTATGTCGAGGTGCTTCGACAACCCGTGCTCCTTGTTCGTTTCCGTAAGACTGATGGAGCCGAGGTTGTCGCCGCGGAGCTGGAGTGGCATCTCTTGGGGTAGGAACACCTCCGATAGCCAGTTTTTGATCCACATCGCTTGCTGGGCTCCTCGGGCGAGGGAGATGTACTCGGCCTCCGTGGTCGAAAGCGCGACGATAGGTTGCCGTTTAGCCGACCAGCAAACCGGAGCTCCACCCATAAAGAAGATGTACCCCGACGTTGACCGACGTGTGTCGACGCAGCCGGCCCAGTCGGAATCGACGTATCCCTCAGGCTTCAGTCCCAAGCCTCCACGGGCGTTGTCGAGGGCGCATGGGGAATATCGAACCCCATAGTCCAAGGTTCCCTTCACGTACCGCAAGACACCGATCAGTAGAGACCAGTGCTCCGGGTTGGGGTTGGATTGGACGTGGCCGAGGGCGCAGCAGGCGTAGGAGAGATCGGGCCGAGTGCCGCTACCGCCCCAGACGAGGGTTCCGAGTATAGGGCGGAACGGCTTGTCGCGCATAAAGGCGGCGTCTTCGACGGAGAGCGGGGAACTAGACGCGCGGATCTGATAGCCGGGTGGGAAAGGCGTTGACAGCGGAGGCAGATCCGCGAAGCCGAAATGTGCCAAGACCTTCTCGAAGTACTGGGTCTGGCTCAGTGAAATTGATCCGTCGCTGAGCTTTTCCACAGTCAACCCGAGAAGTAACGCCACGTCGACCTCCTTCAAGTCCCACTTGGCGGCGAACTCCGCGACCACCCGTTTGCTTTCTTCGTCGGAGGAGGAGACGCCGAGGACATCGTCCGTGTGGGTAGAGGTGAGTGTGTAATTTTCACCTCGCCGACGCGTACGGATGCAGGGATCGGCTAAGCTCTCTTTGTAACCCAGGTCAGCGTACCCCGAAGCGAGAAGCTTATACCAAATGTGCCCAGCTTGCACCAGCCCATATAGCGGTCGCAAAAGCAAGCAAACTTGTGCTCCTCCCCCTGCTTCGCGAATCCCCTCGGCTGGCGCATGTACACGGGCTTATCCATCACCCCGTTCAAGTACGCACCCGCAAAATCCCACTGCCGAACGTGCAGTCCCTTCACTGCCGCCCACCGCAAACACCATCCGCACCGACTCCATCCGCGCGACCATCGCCCACTTCACCTCGAAGTCTTTACCTTCGACCATCTCGTCCCCGCGCGCTACGTACCGCGCCTTCCGCTTCAGCACATTTCCATCCCCGTCCACCTTTAGGTCATAGACCCACATCCCATCTATTGCACGTTCCCCCGCAGGTAAGTCAACGCGCTTCCAGACGCCCCGTTCCTCCAGCTGATCGAACTCCGCTTGCATAGGCGGAACCCACTTTTCTGGTTCGCGCATGGCCTCGCGGTACGACCGTGGAATCGAGCCCTTGATCGAGCTCGCGAACGCCCATGGGTTTCGAAGAAGTGTGTCGTCGAATGTCTCCCATCCAATGTCGACTGCGTTCGCGGTGGGTCGGAGGTTATCGCGCGCCCAGTCCTTGTTCGCAGCGCGGGCGATGGCCTCCATTTCACCTGAAGCTTGCATGTCGAGGAGGGCGCGCGTAGGTCTCGTCGTGCGTTCGGATCGGCGTGGCAAAGGTGGGGTTTCAACCGGCGCATCGTGGGGTGGTGGACCCGGCTCAGCTTGCACGGGTTGCGGTTCGGGATGGGGCAGTGGCGCTGGGTGTTCTGCGTCGAACAGGGTCGGATTCTGAGGGGGTATATCCTCCTCCGGACCGGCGCGCGTGCGATGAGGGGCGCCTTCTTCGAAGATAACATTTCGCACCTGGAACACCCGAGCGCGCGACGCGTCGTAGACGCGGTACCCTCGCCTCCCCATGTACCCAACCATCTTCCCCTTCCACGACTGCTTCCCCAGTTTCCCCTCGACGTCGTCTAAATCCTTTACCCAGCATACACTCCCCCATGCACGAAGGTGGGAGATGTTCGGTTTAACCAGCACCCCCGACGCGTCCTTCCTGCGGAACCACGCGACCCACGGCACAACATCGGGGTGCCGGGAAGAGGGAATGAAGCCGCGAACGTAGCAGTGTGCCGCCGCTGCCTCAGCCCAGAAGCGTCCATCGAGCCCCGACTCGATCAGCTGCGTCCTGGTTCCCTCCACCACCGTACGGTTCCCCCGCTCGACGTGTCCGTTCGCTGCTGATGACGCCTTTGGCACCTTCTCCACAGTGACCCCCCGCGCTGCGCAGTACGACAGAAACACACCGTTATCAAACTCCCCGCCCAAATCTATTCGGACGCACTTCAGGCGCGCCGACGTTTGTAGTTCCGCGGCTGTAACCCAGTCGCGAAACGCCGCGAGCGTCGTCTCCTTTGTCTTGTTATTCAAGAACAAGGGGAATTTCATCGACGTCCCGCCGTCCGACACCAGCATCATGTAAACTGCGCCGGACCAACTTGGTGTACGCGCCCGACCCCACAAATCAAGGTGGACGCGCTCGAGTGGTTTCGATTCGTGAACCACCTCGTCATTGAACGGCATGCGGTCTTGCTTGCCGAAGATGCAGTCCTCGAAGATCGCGCCCAACGATCCTCAAACCGTCCACAAGCGACTTACGGGCCATCCGCTCAAGAACGCGCACGTCGCTATGCCCAAAGCGACGATGCCACGTCTCGAGGTCAGTCGGCTGGTCCCTGTTGCGCCCCGCTATCGCAAGCAACAACGCCTCCCCCCTCCTCATCCAGGTCATCCACCACATCCACCCGGTATAATTCTCGCCCACCTTCCGTGTTGGTCAAGACGCCGTCAACAATTTTGGTTCCGTCTCGGCTAGATACGGTTAGCCGTCCACCGCCGATCTTGCCTACGAACCCGCGCCGATCCAACCTCGGCAACGAAATCAAGTTCATTGTGAAGTCTGGGGTATGGATGGCGTCCAGGATGATCGTGTGGGGAGCGCCGCCTGCCACGCGAACGTCAAAGCGCGCCCTTCCCGTGCCCACAACGCGGAATCCGCCAACGGCAGTATTTCCCTCAATCGTTTCAAGGCGGTACGTCAAGAACCGTTTCTTGTTGCGCACGCACGTATCGGTCGCGCCACTATCAAGAAATGTGGGAGGGCGCGGCGTGGCGTGTGTGACGCCGGCCATGTATATTGACGGGAAGGTACGGGGTACAGGATCTACGGTACGTTGCATACGCTCATTCAGAAGGGCATTATCTGACCCTGGATGTCTGAATCTAGGAAGCGCATCAACGACCGTGACCCCGGACGAATTTGGGAACACACCCTCGTTGTCATCGTATGTGGCGCACGCGTAAACCGGCATGGGCGAGACGAAAGTCGCCCCGACGGTGGGAGTCGACATCGCAGGTGCGGGCGGTGGGGTAGGAGTCTGGGCGATGGCTGCAGTAACAGCGGCGGCGATGGCGGCGATGGCGTCCTTATGGCCGTTGTTCCCCCCGTTCGTCTGGCGTTGTCGCGCGGCCTTGACAGTGTTCGCGGCGTCGATCAATGCCTGGCGAGGCTCCTTCCCAGGCGGGGCCTTGTACCACCCCGGCCCATAGCCCTCCTTTCCGCCGCCGCGTGCCCAGCAGTTGTCACGGTGGTGGGGCCCGACGTGGCAGTTGCTGCAGTTACCCGCACCCCCGCCGTTTCCAGCGTGAGCAGCAAGCGCCTGCGCAACCCCGCTCGCAGTGACCGAGGCCTTGTAGACGAGATCCCAGTGCGCACGGAGGTGGGCAATAACCTCGTGCACGTACTTCTTCTCGCCGAGGATAATCATCGCATTGGAGAATTCGGCAGCAGGGAGGGAGGCGAGGATGATGGACACGTACTCCTCGTCCGGGCAGCGCGCACCAACATCGAGCGCGTCGGAGCGCAGCTTCGTTAGCGCGTCGAGGTGGCCAGGAAGGTCGCGCCCGCTCGCTAGCTTGAGCGAACGCAGCGCGTCCATTGCCTGACCTTTCAAGACCTCCGACTTGCGGTGGAATTTGGTGCTGAGCTTCAGCCACATGTCGCGGCTGGTCTCACTGGCGGACAGAGCGTGGGCGCGCGGGTCAACCACGTTCTGGTAGATGATGGAGCTGGCCATGGCGTCGCGGAGGTCCCACTCCTCGGTCGACGGGAGGGTCGAGTTGGCAAGAGTGGGCTGGAGGGACGTGGGGTTCTGAGGGCGAAGGATCGCACCGCTGGGGTAGCCGTATAGTCCACGGCCGCGGAGCGAACTGATAATTCTTTCCTCCCACGCAGACCAGTTCCCGTCAGTGAGCTGTTTGTCGGCGGCGAAGATGGGGATGCTCGTCGTCGACATAGGGGGCAAATAGGGGTATGTGGTGAGTCGCTCTCGGGCTTGTATTCACGACTGATGTAGGACGGTGTAGCTCGAACGCTTCTGACTGCGAATCTGTCGACGTTACAATGAGTCCTCAGTCGTACCCAAGATGTGGTAAGAGACTCTGTTAAGTACCTGTCGACGTTACAATGAGTCTGTACAATAATAGTATGTAAGTATATGTGTGATGAGTAGGAATAATAATGTGGTAGACGTACCCTCAGTCGTACCCAAGATGTGGTAAGAGACTGAGGGCCGTCGTCACGTTTCCGCACCTTAAATACGGTGCGGAAACGATCGACGTCTAAATAATAAATAGAGTAAAAGAGATATAAAGAGAAACCGATCAATATACCAAACTGAGACGCGAGACGCCCTCTTCCCAAAGAGGCAGTCCCCACGCCTCAACACGCAGCAGCCAAAGGCCGTTGCAACACGCATTACGGTACAGCAGTCGCACCAGTGTATGCATTGAGAGTTTCGTCCGCGCAGCCTGCGGGTGTCATATAGGCATAGGCACCAAGGTTGATAACTTTCGACGGATATGGTCAGGGACCTGGACATGAAAGCAAAGGTATATGCAGCACTCACAGACGCTGAGGGTGGTTCCGCTGGGACATACGAGCCATGCATTATTCTGCTGCCGTTTTACCGACGGGCTGCTCCACCTGAAAATTAAATCGACCTTCAGCATAATTCCCGAGAGATCTTTCGGGATAGACATACTCGAGACTATCTCCAGAGAAAACGAATGTCCCGAGCGTGTCGGGCGTCGTCGACCAGTGCAACCCAAGTTTGACGACAGTGGAGTTCGCCGGCGGCTCGACGATGGCGTAGAGGTTGCTGCCACCCGCGTTCTGGATAAGCTGGCCGTTGACGACTTGAAACTGGGCGGCGTGGGTATAATCGCCGAGCACTGCAGGTGAAGCAGTCCCGAGGACCTGGGATTGAAGGTATTTATGGAAGTTAGGGTCTTCCACAGCGCGCACGAAAGACCATCCGGGTGCTAGCGTCGCAGAGCCAGAAGATCCGGTGCTCGTGGAAGACACCGTTGTGCTACCACCAGTTCCAACAGGAGTCGAAACTGTCGTCGTCGGACCGGTAGTAGTAGCACTCCCGGGGAGACATTGCGAGTACCTAGGCTTGTGTCAAAACTCGCGTTATACAGGATCGTTCCACAAACCAGGCACTAGAAAAGGTGCAGCTCCAGTTCGCCGGGCATGTAGTTGCTCCTAGAGTTCAGGTTAGTCCTAGTCTCTCTTGACCTCAGTAGCCGGTATACTGCACCTGTCCATCCCATTCCGCCGCACTTGTTGCAAATAAGTCAAAGGTTCGCAACGGATTTTCGCTGACCACTCACCTGGCCATACTGTGGGGCGGTCTGTGCAGAGACCCTAAACACGAGAAAAGCAGCAAAAGCCGAAAGATACGTCAACTTAGCCATGGGAGGATTCACTGAGTCTCAAGATCTTGCGAGGCGTTATATGAGCGTCAGAGTCAATTCAAAAGCACACCGAGCATTTGCCCTTTCTTCGGAATGAACACCCGAAATGTGATGTATCCTCCGGAAGACGGGCCATCTCCGGATATATTATTTGCGATCATAATAAGCGCTATATTCAGCAGGCAAGATCTTCTCTAGGGTAGGATAAACAAGTATGTCGACACCAGCCAGGATACCAGAGGTAGGTCGAATTCAGTCCATCGCTGGCGGAGCGCAAGTAGTGTGCAGCTGAGGCGGTCCGTGGGATGCGGATGCCGGAAAATATGCGGGTCAAGCAGATCAGGAGCCCTCCTGCTTGACAAACGCGTCGGTGACATTCGAGTCTTCATGCGGAGGTTCTTTGAAGTCCACGACGACGGCGGACTCATCGCTTGCTTCCCTTCTTTTGGACTGGATAAACCGGGTCTTGGTCTCTACAGCCCATGCAGATACTCCCTCGCTTCCTCTCGACCGCGCGAGGGCACGAAGCGGTACGCGAGGTAAGTGGAGAGGGCAAGCACAGTGAAGAATCCAGACGCAAAGAAGGCTGTCACGAGGGATAATACCAGGATCGAGACTTGAGTGCATTGTGTAAGTTCTAATAGCAGCGGCAGACGCGAGAAACCCACGGAAAAATAGAACGACAGCGGAGGAGACTACGAAGGCACAGCAGAGCGCAACAAATGACAGAGAGACGATGGTGAACAGGGAAAGTGCACTGGATGCGGGCAAGGTTCGATGACTTTCCTATAGGAATGGCATGAACTCACATGAAGGTTATCACAGGGAAGAATGCGAGAGAGGAGAATATCACGATGAATGTCTGTCAGCGTAACACGGTCAAGATTAGATTCCTGGAAATAGAAAGCAACGTACCGAGGAAATAGGATGTTCGTCAAAGAAAGCCGAGCTGGTCTTGAGAGCAGGGCGCGCATAGGACGCCTCAAACCTAAGTAACAACTTCGAATCCAGGCACCACCCGACGAACAGCAGGCTTACTGGTCCGCATATGCACGCACTGCGGTTGCGCTTTGTCGAAATGCGAAGCCAGCTGTTCTTTTGCGCTCGGAGTCTCGCTCATCGTTGTAAGACTCAAGTAAAGGAGATGACGAAAGGTTGGCCGCGGGCATCATTTGATGTGACTTTTCGTGACTGGCGCGTCAAACGGGCGCGTCGCGTCGCGTCCAGCCTTCCCGGTGCCCGAATGGTACATTGAAAAACTGTTATTTACTCTTTATCATCCCAGCCATAAGGTCAAAGCTATTCCCATCCGGCTGCAGATCGATAAACCCATAATCCAATGAACCACCCGATGGCCAGCCTGTCCGCTCGGGCAACGTCCGTAGCAGGCCATGGTCTGGTGTGATCCCCATGATACGTACTTGCTGGTGGGGAACCGACGTCGTGAGAGTCACCAGCTGGTCCCTGTCGTGCACGGGTGAGAGATTATCCGAAGGCCAAAATAGGGCACGAACGAATGCATCCAGCGCCGGAGGTATAGGTCCATGAACGGTTCGAAGGAACCTCGTCCCTGCACGAATACAGACCACATCCGGTCAAACTTTGCAAGGATCGCCGCCGCGGTGCGTTCCATGCTGAGATGGTGGTCATCGTCTGGTGGGAGTAGCTGTGATAATGATGTTATTGGCGGAGGATTCAGGACATTCAGACCCGACCCTAAAAGACAGTATTAATAACTCGACAAGCACTCGGACGAGAAATATCACCCACCTATCACGATATCGACCTTGCCGCCCGCAAAGCTGGTGTTGACCAGAATACCCCCTATTTTCTTCTTCGATCCCTCGCCGTCCCCAAGGACCGCGTAGATATCGTTCGGCCATTTGAGACGTACGGGACCGGCCGCGTCCCCGAGAACGCTCTTATCCCGACAGGCTTCTACGACAGCCAGCGCAAACAAGTACTGCACAAAGACAAGCTTGCTGGCGGGGAATGTGGATAGAGACAACCGGAGGAGAAGGGAAAACTGGAGACAGCCCGACGGGGAAAGCCAAATGTTGGCTCCACGGCCTCGACCAGCCAGCTGGTGAGACGCAAGAGACACCAGGGGCGTGGGTAACAGGCCCATAAACCGCGGGTTCCTTTGGAACGCATAAGATGCGGACCGCCCTCCGTAGAAATATAACCACTCACTTATCGAGCATGGTCTGCGTGCTGGTTACTGCTTCCCCGTACAACAGTGCGTCGCCGATACCCCAGGGCTCCGCATCCTCTGGCACTTCCTCCTTCTGCGCGCAGAAGACAAGGCACTGAAAAAGAGCCCCAGGTCGAACAATGGCGTCTGCTCGTGAGCAGGGAGCTGGCCATCAGGACATACTATAATATGTTTCGGCTGCCATGTCGAAGGATCGGTGCGAGTCGCCGCTGCCTGCCGACTTTCCCGAATGAGGTGGCCGCTGTCTGAGAGGACGTGGAAACGGAACTTGTCGGTCGCATCCTCAAAGGCGTCAAGCTCCGCGCCTGATTTCGGTGCGGCAATAGAGTTCGTTATCAGAGACACTACGTGGGGTTTTATGAAATGTGACGCGAGGAACTGCGGGAGCGGCCTGCAAATTGTGGCGGCCTCCTCGGGAAATTGCAGGCCGAGAAGGAGAAGTGTATTTTTCAATACATTGATCCTCCGTTGCTCGGCAAGATCGATGGCCTCTGGAGGCAAGCAAGAGGCCATCGAGATCGAAGAAGCAGGTTCCTCAGTGAGCGGGTATTCTGGCGAGGATGCCCAAAGTATTATTTTCCCGGCGCCGACCGTGTAAAGGGCGCCAGCCACAGCACCTTCGACATCATTGTCGACATATCTGGCAAGAACACGAACGTTTCGTTGGCCGCCGTCGATTCCCACAACTTCGCTGCTTCCACTCTGGAACATAACATCGATCCGCTCGCCATCCGTCGGTTGAATCCCGACCGACCGGGGGGTATCGTCTGACCCACTGTGGTGAAAGCTGGGGTATATGTAGCTCTCAGAGTCTTTATCGAAAAAGCGCAGAAGCAGGTCTTTGGAAATACTCGTCGATGCGACGTTTAGGATTCCCTGATCCAAGCCGCGACTCGAGGAGTAGTGCGATCCTGTTCCAAGCGCGAGGAAGACGCCCCCCACTTTGCACATATCCATCGATTGCCGCAGAGGCCTTGGACAGTACGATATCGCGGCATCCCGGGAAGACAAGCAAGGCGCAAGTTGCTTGCCATGGCTGAGAGATCAAGGCCGTCTGAGAGATCGGTTGAACCGAGTAGAACGGCAGTAGGATGTATCGAAGAGTCGATAAAGTGTGGTCTAAGGACGTTTGGACCACCTCCGGACCAGAGTAAACGAGAACGTTCATGGTTCCGATTAACCGAAAATCACCTAAACACCGACAAGCACCACTCATCCTCGCATCCAAGTATGGAAATTCCGAATAAAAAAGATGAATAAAGTTCTAATCTTTACAAGAACGGCGGCCAGCGCGGATATTAAGATGCCCCCCTTCAAATTGTGCATTGATCCTCGTAATATCAACCTCGCCCGGAGGGAATACAATCTCCCATTCGAAATGACCTTCAAAGAGTTCAATCCAAGTTCAATCGCATGCCTGTAAATAAATAAGAGGTCGACTTACAGTCCGCCTCGAGGTGCCACGCATCTGCAACAATCTTGACTTTGTCTCCTTTTGCTGTGGTTATTGTCACCATCTCTGGTTTGATCACGATTGGCAAGGAAATATCGAAAGTGTACTCGCTCGTCGACGAGATGATGTCCATCGAAGGGTATCGGGAGGACGATGGTACACGGCGGGCGCGAGCCGTAAGTGAGAGACACCGAGACTCCGAAGGCGATGGACGGGATAGAGTCGAAACTACCGGGAACGGACACGATCTCGGGCATGGAGGACTCGGAGATGCGGTTGTTGCTGCAAGTGGGGAGGAAAATTGTGGCACTGATGCAGATGTACGCATGCTTCCAAGGTCTGCCGGCTCCTGCATGTCGGCGAGCTGAGGAATAACGCATGGGACAATGGTAGGGATGCGCGTTGATTGTACCCTAGATCTCGAAAGACGGTCCATACGAGCCTGGGATGGCCGCAAACGTGCGCGCAAGTCTCCTCCGTGCAGGTCTCCTCCACAAATGGTCAAACTAAAGCTATTGACAGTGCATGCTGAACGACGAGAGACGCCTAAAGCCCGAGGTTAATGTCGGTTGAAGAGCGCGAAGGGTGGACACACGGGAAGGGACTCTTCGGTTCGGATACAGGGACAGAAGCCCGAAGGTCGCTGCTTTCTTGGCTGTCCTTGCCACTGGCAGCGCTTGCGAATGCGGAATATCCTGGGAGACCGTTGTAGACAGCGCTACATTATGCTGATAGAAAGGGCGAGAAAGGTTGTTAAGCGTCATATTCGAAATCGTGTCCAGCACAACTTGAAGATGGTAGTAGAAATGAAAGAGGGTGATTTAGGGGTTAACGCCGTTCCGTTTACTTATAATAAATTTCGAGTTGGTCACATTATTCCGAAATTTATTCAAGCACGCACAGAATCAGCTCGGCGGGCGATGTGGGCCTTTACAGTGAGAAGAACCGACATAGCGCTAACGACGCGACGGTCAGCGATCAGTGAGCGATGTCTCACGTGGGCGCAGCACTGCTGCCGGAGGCGCCCGAACAACCTTGACTCAAACCACCACACCTACAAGCCTACTGCTGCAAGGATCTCAAGCTTCAAGGCCCTTCTCTCCAAGTTCTCCGAACTGCAGTACTCGAGCCACGAGTGGCTGACATTACTCTTTATTGTTCCCAATCCTTTCTGCTCCTACCCTCCAACCTGTCAACATGACATTGCTTCAACTCTACCTCAATTCCGTCAAACACAAATCCTCTCATCCGTTGCCCCTGACCGCTGTTAGCCCCAACCTCTTCCGACAGGCCACCAATAGCGTCAAGAACTCCAAGGACAACAACGACTTGCTTGAGTTCATCGGAGATCGTGCCGTGAACCTTGCTTGTGCTCTTTTGGTTGACAAAGAGAAAGTTTGTCCTGACCAACAGATAGTGAGCCTCTTCATCGTCGCTTTCGACCGATACTAATACTGATTTCAACTAGTTCGTCGGCCGCAAAATATGCAACAACGACACGCTCGGACGGCTCGCGTGGTGGCTTCAGCTCGACGAATACGCTGCACTTTCCCCAGGAGACGAACGCGCAATACGGATCTGGTCGCCAAGGCGCAAACGCGACCCCCCTCCGAAAGCACTCGCAGATCTCTTCGAGTCTTTTGTTGGTGCGTACTGCTTGGAGCGGGGGTGGCCGGCCGTCCTCTCGTGGCTTGAGTCGTTCTTCAAGCCCCTCATGGAACTCGCCACTGAGGAATTCCTTCTACGTCCGTCATTCAAGCTACCTGTGTATGTTTCTGGTTGGTGGAGACAGCGGGACGGCGCGTCAATCAGCCAAAACATCTACCGTCAATTTTGTCGATTTCTGGACTGCAAGCAAGAATCTCTCGCTTCAATGGGCCGCGTGGCTGTCGAGGCCATCCCTCTCTCGACCAAATTCATCTTCTCTGGGGACGGAGAGCTGGCTTGCGACTGTGATAGGGCGGAAATTGCTCATCACCTCATAAGCCAATGGATCTGCAGCGTCTACGTCAACAGCTATCCTGAAAATCGACGAGCCACCGCCAGAGCTGCACATCTTGCTTCAGTACGTGCTTCAGTACTCGATGTTCCTCAAAGCAACTGACACCTCCTGCTCCCAGACAATCACGAACCTGGTTTTAAGCGACGTCTCCCTCGCCACCCTTGCTTCGCTTTTCTCGCTGTCGTCCTACTTTGACGTCGAAGACCCCGACTTCAAGTCCGACCGACAAGTCCGATGGTGGCTCCCTCTCGGTCCTTCAGCCAACGCCCGGGAAGCTGCGTATTACACAAAGCTCTCTCTGGCGTTCCAGGCCGCAGTGGGCTGGTACTATTTCCACGAGCCTCAAACAGCGCAGGAGTGGGGGATGCGGTTCTTCGAGCCAATCGTAGTCGAAGCGTATCACATCCTGGTCCGGGACCCTTAGTATGTTCTTTCATCTATCCACATCAACACCTTACCGATGAGCGCGCCTGCAGCTGTCGGCCTGTTTTGCCTCCTCCGCCCAAGGAAGTTAGGTCACGACGACCCATGCAGGCAGTTACGAATCTACCCCGTTCTGTATATTTAGAGCAAGGACGATACCCGTTGTAATACTATGCCTTTCTTGATTATTCCGAGTGTAAATTTCTCTTCGGTGCTACGAGCGTGGTCAGTCAAGCCACCCAAAGCTGCTTCAGGCTTCATTCAATCATCGAGCTTCATTGCTGACCGAATTCCGAGCGCCTCCAAAAGTTGTCGAATTCCAACGAAATAAATATTCGAAGCCGGCTTCCATACATAGTTTGTACAACGAGCAGTAGGAAAGTACACAAGCTATATACCCTATATATCCAGCAACCCCGTAGTTCAGATATCGATATAAAAATCAGAGAGTTTGTTCTGGCGAAACCGAGGGCGTAGCACTGAGCCACTGTAGGGTTACAAATAATACATCGTGTTCTTCAGCTGGCCTCCAGAGACCCCGCCGTGCCAAAGAGCCTCCGCCTCCTTGTAGACAGCCTCCTCCGAATTGCTCGTCGCAGTCGTCCCCGAGCTGCTCAAGCCCTGCAGCAGTTTATGGATGTAGCACCGGCCGCGCTCGCAAGCGAGATCGGCGTAATACGCAGGCGAGGCGAGCGAGACGGCCTTGGTTGCGCGGGCTGCGAAAAAAGACTGGTTAGTACCGTACGCCTGGTGCAGAAGGCAGAATGCGGGACTGACCGAACATGTAGCTGACGGCGTTCGTCAGAGTCTGTAAGCCATCCGCTGTTGTGTGAGGTTGCGGTCAGTAACAGCGAGATAGTCGGCAGGCAGACTAAATCACCAGAGAAGGCGTTTTCGTCGTGTACGCAATAATAATGCGTGGGGCGTGTGGTGCCCTGGAGCCCGCCGTGTGCTAGCAAGGGCATGGTGAGCGGTATTTCCAACCACGAATCCAGTACGTACCTTGTAAGAAGAAATCGAATTCATACACCGCCGTTACACCTTGCTCGCTGGTTCAGCATGTGGCTGCACGACTTTGTAAGAAAACCTACCGCGATCAACCACAGTGCCCGCCTTAGGGTTCCCGTCGTTCGCTGCGTTCGCGGCCTCGGTAGGGTAGAAGCGCGTGTGGTGTCTCTTGCCTAGAAAGGATACCTCAAGTCAGAAGGCTTCACTCCAACTACGACGCGAAGCTCACCGCAAATCACAATAGTGATCTTCGGGGTATAATTGGGGAAGCTCCTGCACGCCTTGCGAATCTCGGGCAGCTCCTCCGCAATAACGATGCGGAATTGACCCTAGAACCCGAAACCCGTCAGTGCACGCAAAAGTGGCTCAGATAGACTGTAATACCTCAGAGACACCGTCTAAGAGAACGTTAGACAACTCTGCGAAAGTAGCATACTGCAATGGCGGGGCTCACCTCGATAGACGAGAATACGCTGCGGAAGTACTTTGTTGACGCTCTGGAACAAGAGGAGGCGCTCTCGCGTCATCTTAGCAAGATTCGTGACCATCTGCCGAGGCGTCAGAACGATAATAGACGGTGGCCAAAATACACACACCTCCTTCTTGCTCTCTTGGATCTCCATGCTGGCAGGGTATTGTGCGTACGACTTGTCGATGCTCGCAACAACTGCAGCGATCTACGCAGGTCGTTAGCGGGGATGCTGCATGGACAGACTCGACCGTACTGAAGGGGTGCCTTTGACAGATCCAGGACCGGGATGGGTGACGTCGATACCCATCAACATCGTCGGCATCTGGTTCAGCCACGCCATACTCTGCGGGTCCAGTCCATGGCTAGAAAGACAGTCAGATGCAATCCACCAAAAAGGCGATGACGACGAACTTGCTCCCACCCATCTTGATATTCACCTTGAGAGCGACTGCAAAAGATCAATTCAATTGGCATCCCAGTGAGCTGGTCCACACATACCGTTGGCAAAGTACTGCAGCTGTCCTTTTTCCTTGCGAATCTTGCCTGCGTGGACACAGACAGAGGCAACGTCCAGATAGCTGTCCGCCAGGTGCTTCACTCATCGTTAAAAATGTCTATGTATATTCGAAAGACAGACATACCTTGATCCCCGCATAAATGTGCTTGTCGCCATTCGAAAGCACAACGAGGATCAGAAGGGGCTTGACGCTATTGTTCCGCGGGTCCACCCGCATCTTGCCCACCGCCTCCCGAATACTCGCAATCGCCGCATTCCGCGTGGGATCCGTCGGATTCTTCGGGGGCACCACCGCCTGCACGATGGGCGGGTCCCCCGGCGCGACCGTCATCCCGCTCTTCCTGCACATCCCCGCGAACCCACGGATGGTGTCCAGCAGCGCCGGGTCCTGCGGGCCTGCGAACTCGTCCCGGTTGCCGTCGGCGATGATCAGGACGCCCCACTTCTGCAGCGTGCCGCCCTTGGTGAAGGTGACGTTGCGCAGGTTCCACGACGCGCGGTCGTCCACGTCCGCGTTGCTCTTGAGGTACTTCACGCTGGGCGGGGGGAGGATGCGGCCGGGGACCACGGCCATCTCGCGCCCGATGCTGATTCCGAAGGCGCCGAGCGGGCCAGCGCCGCTGCTGTACCCGAGCTCGTGGAGGCCGCGTCCGGCGATGGCTGCGCCGTTCACGTTCGGCGGTTTCGCCGCCACCGTGATCATCTGCGCCGTGTGCTGCACAAAGCAAGTTAGCAACTACTCCACGTACGCGCGTACAAGAACCCGTACCTCGTCAGTGAGCTTTCCGCGGAACGGCTGGTTCGGGAGGATCTCGCACATTTCGGCCGGGAGATAGTTCGATTTGGCTCCTCCGACGTCCACCAGGGGCATATCCGGGAATTGGAGGCGGACATTGTACTCTGCAAATAATGAGCCGAGAAGAAGAGCAATGACCGCGAAACACACTTCGTTGGAAGTACTCCTGGACAGTAACCATACCCCCAAACTCGGGACAATCGAACTTGTGCGTCCGCGCCGTCTTGTTGGAAACGCTCTTGACCGTCTTCTTGTACCCAAGGTGGAGAGTCTTGATGCGTACCCCCTTGGCGAAGGCGTTGGGACGGGCTCCGAAACTGGAGTTCCTGAAGTCTTCCATGGCACGAGCCAGATTGCCCGCGATGTAGAACGCAGTGGTGCACACTAGAAACTATGGGTGCTAAGCGCAAAGACAAGGAAAACGACATACCGTTCACGTTGACCATGAGCTGACGATGGGCAGTGCGAACAGATGAGTAGAATCCGCGCTGGGCCTCTAGCCCACCCCCGAGAGGGACGGGGTTTTCGCTTGCAGGGAAGAAGAAGCGATTCCTTCCGACCATGACGCCGCCATCAGGGCCAGGACGGTTCGGGTGAGCAGCAAGGATGATATTCAACGCCGAAATAATAGGAAGAATATCGTAGTTGCGGTACTGAGGGTCCCCGCCGAGGTAGCTGAAAGGAAGAGGTTAGCCAAGTTGAGAAAACATAAATGGTCATTACCTCGTGAGAGCTTGCGTGTCCAAAGGCTGCGTGAACGTGATGGTCAGAGTATACTCTTTGTACGACCTGGTGTTCGGAGCCGGGGGATCCTCGTCCTCGTCGTAGTACACCACTCGAATGGCAAGCGGTTGAGGAAGCATGGCGGCCGAGATGAGCTTCGCAGCGTGATCATGCGCGACTTGGCCTCTCAATCCATGGTGCGCCCATTCCGGTGAAGCCTCTGCGAGCTGGAAGATTCGCTTCTTGACCCTGCGGATCGCGGTACCAGCGGTGGGCGATATAGCCACATCGTATTCATAAAGGGACTTGGCGGGGATCCGCACAGGGAAGAAATTGGCGCGCAACTTGATCTCACGGCCGACAGTCCCGAACCCCGGGCGCAGGGGCAGGTCGTTGTCTTCTACCCTGATACGCGCCAAGGAAGCCACGAGCGCTTTGTCTGAGTTGTCTTGGAGGCGCTGGTCTATGACGGCCGGCACGTTAGGAAGAAAGACGCTGTGGTCCACGTGAATAACAGGGTTATCGGTGCAACGATGAATGAAAGCGCCTACCCCCCTGGCTCCCGCCCTCCAAAACCCCCTCTCGGCGGACCCCCGCGTCCACGGTCATACCCACCACGTCCCCCACCCGGTGGGCCACCGCGTCCGCGGTCATAGCCGCCTGGGGGACCACCACGTCCACGGTCGTACCCCCCGCCGCCAGACCCACCGCGTCCTCCGAAACCCCGTCCGCGGTCTTGAGGGCCGCCCCCACGCCCACCACGGTCAGGACTCGAGCCTCTTGCCTGGCCAGCACCGCGGCCTCTATCTCCTCTGTAGCTCATAATTCTGTTGTAGACGTGCCCACGGAAATGTAGTCCTCAAGGTTGTCGAGTTGTTGTCGAGAGCAAGCGAGACGCCATCACGTGTGTCTCATGTTTATTTATGGTGTGATTCTTTCCTAATCCGATCGCGTCTGCAATCCGCCCACACGCTCGCCCTTGAATCTTCCGGTCCGCGATTCATCAAACTTGCTCTTAATTGCACAGTCGGCTTCACTCAATGTATTCAACTCTACGTCTTGACCCTCAGCAGTCCTCTCGGAGCCTTGGCCCAATCAGAGGGCGATCTGTCTCTGACTCAGTCGTCACATAGGCGCCCACGCTAATTAAAGATAGGCGCCGCGATACCACCGATCGCTTCACAGCCACAGCCAAGACGCCGATGGCTCGAAAAGGAAATAACCAATTGCACTCTTTCGCCAAGATCCGAGGAATCGTCTCTTTCTAACCAAATCTGACACGAGAAACGCCTCAGATTCGCCGGAGGTACGCGAAAGACGAAAGATGAGCGGCTTGGTGCTGCTGCGCGCCCCCTTTGCAGCCTCTCCCCACTCTCACGCTCGGAGCTGTTTCCCCCCGGACGAGTACGCGATACACGTCCTCCATCGACCGCGGTCAGCCCGCGCGCGCGCCCTCAGGACGAGGTAGAAGAAACGCGTCGAAGATCAGTGTCAAAACACGTCCGGTCACACATGACGTACAGCATTCACGTTACACGCGGATTCCATGTTCGCCGCCCGCTGGCGTGCTGGAGCCGGTTGCGCTTCCAGCAGTATAGCAGCACCGCCCGGGTCCCAAGGTATCTCGAGCCTGACCTCATGGCGCTCGCATGTACCAGCAATCGGAAGGGCCGACTCCACGAACGCAACATGCGGCTGGGGCTACATGTACGCAGCCAATCACCCCATCCCCTCCTCTCTCTAGCACCATACTTATCGAGGGCGAGCAGAACGCTGCGCTACATGCAATCGAGCTCCACAAAATTGCGCAAGGCCCAGCCGCAACCCAGGACCCGCTCGTCGATCCCCATCCATTGGTTCTTCCGGACCAACATCCCGCGCCGGCGGACATCATTCTTGCCAGCTGATATGCAGAGGCGCAACTTTTTTGGACTCGGAGAGATCGTTGGCGTACTCACGAACGTATGGTTATCATCTTTGGCAGTAAACGAATCCACTAATCGCAGTTAATTAATATAGCCAGCTGAGACTGTTCGTTCTCTCACGGAATCCAAGAGGCTGTTGGACGAGGCTCGCCGCGAAATCAGCGAGAACAAGGAGCGTGCCCAGCTGCGAGTGAAGCACACCTTCTCGCGATATCCCGGCTTCTTCCCGCGTCGGGCAGAGACTCATATCTTGCAACAAGTACTGGAGGGCGAGCCGTCGTTTACGGTCCTGTTTGGAGCCAGTTCTGTGGGAAAGGTACATCTAGAATTCATTATCTTTCTTCAAGTCTGATGATTTCGCAGACCGCCCTTCTGCGAGAGGTACTTTGCAGCGAGGCGTACCATGTTTTGCATTTCGACTTGCGGATCGCCGGATTCGCCGACCTTGCAAGCCTGTATACCAGCCTCAGCCAACAGATGGAGCAATACTTTGAAGAAATTGGTAAACTGCCCGGTTACGAGGAGTTTGAGAAGGAGTCTTGGGGCTTCAAGGTAGGCGAGCAGTTTCTCAATTATCCTTCATTGGGCTCAATTTTCGATCTAGCACGACCGTCTGAACGTGGAACGCAGAATGTCTGAGACGCCCCAGGGCTCCGACGTTCGGAACGTCAGGACGAGCGATGTTGCGCGTCTAATGGAACTGTTCCAGGTTGGTTTTATTTGTTCGAAGCGTTTGGGACGAATTATTTATTCGATGGTAGAGCTCCCTCTTGAAATATCGCGAGTTTGAACCCGTCGACGAGGAGGCCTCCGAACCGCAAACATCCCGCCGTCCAGATCCTCCACCGAACGACAACGCCGACCATTCAGGACGAAGGCGGTTCTTCCACAAGAACAAGGGTAAGGACAAGGCTACCCCCGCCAAGCCGCAAGAGCCGCAAGAGAAGACTCCACCGACGGCTCACAAGAAAATTCCTGTACGCCGAAACGGTCATATTGAGGAATCTTGCTCATCTTTTGCAGGTCATCTTCTTCGATGAAGCGCACCGATTGTACCTATTTCCTTCGTTCTATCTTCTTCAATTTAATTTAAATAATTTCTCCCAGACCGGCGCTGATACAATCGACGGAAACGATGAAGTGCCTGCTCGACTCGATGCTCGTCCTCACAAAACAAGACCGCTTGTGCCACGTTATACACGCGACGAGCGATCCTTTCTATCAGACGTGGCTGCGCCAGCTCAATGTCATGCAGCATTGCAAGGTGCGGGATCCGCAGAAATATTGATAGGTTCGACACTGATTCGGTGCTTAGATCCTTACGGTCGGGGATTGCTCGAAGGCGGAGACGAGGGCGTTTTTCAATGAGCGGATATTGCCCCGCATTCCTAGGAGGCTGTGCGCGCGGCTGAATTTCGAGCAGCTTTATGAGGCGTTCGGGGGGAAGTTGGCGCATTGGCATGACTATTGCACGGATTACGGTCGGTGTGTTCCATCCACCGAGACGCGCGCGCTGACATTTTCGTTCTAGTCAATTCAAATGGAACCTTGGAAAGTAAGCCGAACGGTCCTTTGAAAAATTATGTGCTCAATTGACACCCGAAATAGTCCAGCGCAGCTCCCACTTTCTGCAAGCCCATGCACTGCTAAACCTGCACCTCATCCACTCCTCGCAAGCCGCGACGCAGGACCCGGGAGACGGCAAGGGCAAGGGCCGGGTGGTGAGCAACCCCGACGCGATCCACCCCGCGATCGGCCCCGCCGGCTTCAAGATCTACTCCCCCATCACGAACCCGCACGGCCCCGCCCCGGAGGACAGGTCCTCCGCGATGGAGGCGGGGTACTACTCCGCGGACTTCGCCGCGATGGAGCTGCTCAAGGTCATGGGCCGCCTCGCGCAGCCGGGCGTGCAGTACATCCCGTACTTCCCGCTGTGCCGCGAGCTGGGCGTGCGCGCGGTGGACGGGATGGTCAAGGGGCGGGTGCTGGACTTGCGGTGGACGGAGCCGATCACGGACGAGTATGGGGGGGAGAGCGAGTCGCAGTATGAGGGCGGGCTTGGGGGCGGGGTGCCGAACGGGCATCTGCGCGGGGCGGGGAGCAGCGGGACGGCGGTGGAGCAGGAGGCGGTGAGCGTGACGGGGTCGGAGAGCAGCGAGATGGAGGCGGTGTCGGAGCGCGAGCTTGGAAGAGCGGAGTACGTGGAGGTCGTTGGGTGCAAGCTGGTTCCTACGCCCATCATGAAGTTTGCGATGCGCGAGGTCATCGAGGAGTACGAGGACCAGCGCTCCGTGTCGGATTATGTATCATTGTCTGAGGTGGAGGAGTACTGAATTTCTGACGTTGTAAATACTGTAATATAATCTCGTCGTTTTCAGGACGAGGGTTGGAAGTAAAGGCTTTTGTGTTCCTGAAAAGGTTATGGGAGAGAAGCTTCAAGCGCGCGTAGGCCGCGGCATTGATCGGCGCTTGTTCGGTGGAGTAGCTCTCTTCCTCACACCATGACGAACATGAACGCACAATCATTCCAGGCTGCGCCGACGCCGCCTGGTTCCGTCTGGCGGCCAGATGACACCACCCCGGCAGTCCCCGTCTGCCCCGACACCGTCTACCGAGAAGACATCCTCAAAACAATTGAACACACGATCAAAACTCTTGACGGTGAACTCAGAAATTAAGCTTGGATATCCATGGTAAGATTTCACTCAAGCTGATTCCGCTTGGTCTGAACAACGCGTGGGACAGACCATCCCGAGCTAGGTTACGAGGAGTATCGCACACATGATGTTTTGACCGCATTCATGGGGAGCCATGGCTTCCAGGTGAAGAAGCATTACCACCTGGAGACTGCGTGGCTGGCGAGCTTTACCCATGGGTCGGGTGGACGGACCATCGGGATAAACTCCGAGGTATGACTGGTCCACAGACTTAGAAATAATTGCAGACATTTATTATCGTTATAGATGGACGCGCTGAAAGGCGTCGGCCACGCATGCGGACACAATTTAATTGCGATTTCCGGCGTTTGCGGTCGCATGTGCCATTAAAGCTGTCTTTGAAAAATTCAACATCTCCGGCAAGATCCAACTTCTCGGAACGCCCGGTTAGTTACCTTAACGCGTTCGTAAATTACGTCCCGACGCGTTTATTTCCTAGCTGAGGAGGGCGGTTGGGGAAAGTCAAACTCCTCGACGCCGGATGCTGTGCGTATGAATTGGCTTGAATTAACTGGACCGTGCTGACGATGTCCCCAGACAAGGAAATGGACGCTTGCTTGATGTTGGTGGATTCACTCTCGTTCGCTACATCGCTGATGGAAGATCTTCCCCAGGTGTCATCCAGCTCCAGGACCAAAGGGATCCGTAAGTTTGACCAGTTGCCCTCGCAATGGAACGGCTGGAGGTTGAATATTTTGGTCACACGTACGGCTTTTTTCTCCTAGTTTTCTGCAACTGATTCACCTTCCTCAAAGGGCTCATGCCGCCCTATCTCCATGGGAGGGGAGAAATGCATTGGACGCAGCCGTTCTGGGATACAACAACATTTCGGCTCTCAGACAGCAGCTGAAGCCTACACATCGCGTACACGGAATTTTCGAAGGCAGAGACTGGGCGCCAAACAGTCCGTAAGGCTACGTCCACGTCGGCTTGCATCTGACCATTCTGGCAGTCATTCCGGACTATGCGAAATACATGTACGGCAAGAACCGATTTTTTTCCCCACCGGAGACTCTAATATTTTCTAGTTGCTACGTTCGTGCGCCGACAGTGGCAGAACAGAAAGAGACCCTGAAACGTGTACTGCCATGCTTCGAGTAGGTTTTCCCTGTGCCTCGTTTGAAAACCACTACACTCCCTTTTAGTGCAGCGGCTCTCGCTACAGGTTGTACGGTCAAGGTGCATTTCTTGGGAGAATCTGGTGATCTAAGGCAGAACAAAGCCCTCGGTCAGCGACTGTTTTGCCAAAACGCGACAACTGAATCTTATTTTCCGCAGGGGACGAAGTGGCGCATATTGTTCGAAGCAAATACGGAGATATCGACTATGAATGGGGCATTAAGAGCGCGTCGACCGATTTTGTGAGCTGGCGTTCGAATTGAGCATCAAATTCAACTACTCACGTATGCGATGATTCAGGGAAACGTAACATATGGTTTGCAAACCTCCTCTTAGTTTGTCTATTTCTAACACCCTTCAAGCTCTCCCCTCGTTACATCCGGGTTTCGGTATGTGTTCAGTCCTTCCTTTGGTTGCTCGATTGACCGGGATGCGCCAGCCATACCAACTATTGTGGACGGCGGAAACCACACACCTGGATTTGAGCAAGCAGCCGCGACCGAGGCAGCCCACTATGCGTGTCTCGACGTCTCGAAGGCCTTGGCCGCTACTGGGGTCCGTGTCATTATCGACGACCACTTTTACGCACAGGTTTGTGGCCGAATTTCTGACCGATGTCTTGCGCATGTCAATGACCCTTGCTCGCTAGGTTAAGAAAACGTTTGAAGAGGACAAGGCTGTGAGGGGTCTCGTCAATTAATCGATTTTAGGCCATGTACAGATGCTATGCAGTTGAACCTCGCCTGCTGAGACTTCGAGTCGTGTGTTCCGCCCGAGACTCTGTCGGTGCACCTCTGGATTTCGACCCCACTAAACCGCCTACGACTCCGACGGCATTATACACGTAAATCTTCTGAAGGGGAGCAAGTTCGAACCAACAGCTGGTGCAAACACTCTTCTCCCGAACAACTCCCGAACTTGAACTTACGTGTTCGACATGTCACGTGCTTCAGGTTGAAAACCCAAAGATCGGTGTTTTAGTTTTTCAAATGTCGTCAAGAGGTCCCGGCCATCGTCGCCTTATTTGGGTTCTGGTATTGACATCTTATCTGGATCCGATGAGTATAATGGTAGCTAGCTGGCGTCTCAACCTATTAGCTCAACATCCAACTGTTCTAGAATCTATCTTGATTCTCAACTGCAAAGCGGAGAGCACGGACCAGACTTCGAGAAGGCTGCACCCACTAGGAGGCCCATCACGGGCTCCTCAGCGACGACCGAGAAATTTCGTGTGAAGCATTAGATACATCGGCTGAGGATCCGTCACGGTTTAAGAAGGTGTGTTGAATGAATATAAAGCCCTCGTAATTTTCGGGTCCCCCTTACCATTTCTGCATGATGCATGAAATTTCTTCACCTCACTGTTTCTACTCTCAGCCGCGCATAGTCATCGCAAACCAGTGTGCCAGATGCCACGAGAAAGTCGAGGGAATCGAAGGTGAAAAAAATATGTTCTTAAAATCGACTCAGCAGACCATGGCCACGATGATACTGAGTTTTGCGGGTGTGTATGTCGGCGCCTTTTCTTACCATGTCAGCTCACATCCATCACAGATACATCGAGGAAGGCGGACGCGATCAAGGGTTTTGTTCGTATTACAATGTGAGTTTTCGAGACGGCCGTTAGTAAACGGCTTTGCTATATTTCCAGAAAAATGCACGCTTGTGGACTCTGCAGCCTTGAAGTGTCCGGACCCAGTGAAAACAGTGGAGTGTTGAAAAAATGCGCAGAATAATCGGATTACAACAGTAATCCACTGGGATCAGCAGTCAGAAAGGAAGGTGCCAGAGCCTAATCAGTGGATTTTCCAGGATCTTGATCAGGATTGCAATGTAATCTACGGGAATGGATTGCTACTTTCATTTTGTACGGTATTCAACTTCGCTTTTGAACAGTCACTTGTCACAGTAACACGTTACGCAGCTTTCAAACCAGAAGTGGTATGGAGAAGTATGGCAGTGGGAGTGCAGGGAGGGGCATGAGCGCGCACAACATGGCGTCGCTGTGGCCGATCCTCAACATGCCCCCTGCCAGTCCCAGCAATACAGAGAAGCGGGGACGCGACGAAGGCGAGGAAGACGACGTCGAAGGCCCCGGGAAGCTTCTGCAAAGGATGGTCCAGAAAATTCCTCAAATCTGGTCTCAAAAAGCCACTCGTCCCTGGTGTCTGGGCCTGGAAAAGCCACTTTTTGGACAAGGGTCACCACGTGTTTACTAGGAAAGATTTTCCGGAAAATGAGCAGGAAATTTGAAAAATTGCGCGCAACGATAAGGACATAGAGTACAGCCGAAGCGAGTCCCTGGACTTCACAGAGGGCTGGTTCTCATCTACTGGTAGTGGGATCAAAATAGGATCGCATCGCCAAAAGAACTCTCAGACCTCACCTGGATCTCGCCTGAAAAAGCCACTTTTCAGAACAGCGGTCGCCGATTTCTGGCCTCGAAAAGCCACAATTCGGACAAGGAAATCACTAAATTTGGGGCTCAAAAAGCCACTTTTTCGGACCATCCTTTAGGGGAGCTTCCCGTGGCCTGACGTCGACCAGCCTCCTCTGCAGAGGTCCAGGCACCAGGACGCGCCGCCGCGAAAGGAGCGCAGCGACAAGGGGAAGAAGCGCGACCAGCCCGCACCGCAGAGGCGCGGGGTCCAGAACGCGGCGCCGCGCAAGATGCGCAGCGTCAAGGGAAAGAAGCGCGGCCCGTGTTCTGCTTAGATGCACACTCTGCTGTCCTGCCCCTCTGAAACCAAGTATCCCTCCCTGCTTTTGCCACATACATATCCCGTCGTTTTGCCTTATGCCACCGTCTTTCCTTACATATGTCTTTGAAACAGTCTTTGAATAGAATTATGATGAGTCCTATGCTACATAGAGGGGGGAAAGTCGTCCTAAGTATCCTCCCTGCTTATGAGCTGCCCTCTGAATTTTTCATGAATTTCCGTGCATTTTTGAAGGAGTTGTGCGCGAGATGGCGGCGGCGGACAGCAGTGGTACCGGTGATGGCATTGATGGCGCGCCCTTCGCGCCATCAAGCGCGCCGGGGATGATGGCAATGATGGCCGTCATTATCTATTCACAAGAGATTATCTACTACATACTGTAAATACAGTAGATAGCAGGGAGCATTTGGGCGTGATTAAGCCGTGCTCGCGCCAACGTGGAAAAACCACATCTTAGCGAGCACATGCGATCAATAACACTCGTTAGTTGCAATCATATTTTGGGCGTTACAGGTGCCAGCACGCAGGGAATAAATGTCTATTTCACAAATTCGGAGCTTTGGTATTTTATTTCTACTGAACGGGAGGTACTCGGACTTCGGATTTATCGGGTTTACGTCCCAATTTGGCAAGTCGTGATTTTCACGTGAGGAATGATGTCGACAATGCGTATCATCTGAATTTAACAATTTAACAATGTGATTGCCAAACCTTTAGGTTCTGGCTCCCAACGTCAAAGTATACTGTTCATTCTCTTGCCTTAAAAGGTGTTTAATGAGGCGGTGCCCCAATAGCCAATGAGATCTTTGGGGCTGTGTTGCATAGCCTCCGCCACATAAAGAGTCCCGGAGCATTTGGTGCAATACATTCTATGCCTATATATGGACTGTTGCCCTTATATGGTATTATGCTGTGTTTTTCCTTTTGCTCCTGTTTGGTATACATTGTGTGCGCCATTCAACAACTCCCTCTTGCAGTCCACTCTGCCGAGAGTGCTGAGGGAGGCTCCAAGGTCCGTGTTCTCTTTGAACCAGGCAGTGCCAGCGTGGAGAAGTACAGCAACAAGCTCTTCGACATCATCATCGGTGCTGACAGCGTGTGGTCCCGCATCTGCTGTCCTCAGCCCTGCCAAGCCCGAGTACACCGGCACCGTGTCCATTGAACTGAGCACAATGGACATCAACAACCGCTACCCCAAGATTGCATCGCTCGTTGGACAGGGCTCGCTCGCCACCTTGCAGGACAAAAAGGTGCTCATCCCGCAGTGCAACAGCGGCGGGAATATCCACACGTACGCCTGGCTCCCCGTGCCGCTCAGCTGGCCCGAAGACACCGGCATCGCATCCATGTCGCCTGCGGATGTGTCGGCCTACCTGCACGCAAACATCTTCTCAGACTGGTCCCCGTGCCTGCTGGCGCTGCTCGACACATCTGCCGCGTCTGCCGCAGAAGTGGGTGGTGCCCCGTGCCCCGTGCGCTCGCTCTTTGTGCTGTCCTCGCCTCACGCGTGGGAGACGTTCCCTGGCGGGCGCATCACCATCATTGGTGACGCGGCGCACCTCTCGTTCCCGAATGGCGAGTGCACGAACCTCGTGATGCTGGACGGAGCCGAGATGGTGCTTGCCATCGCCTCCACACAGGACAGCGCAATGCTCGGGAGAAACATCGCCGAGTTTGAGAAGCAGATGATGGAGCACGGGGTGGGGTTGTTGGCCAAAGGGTTCTTCATGAGGGACCACTATATTTTCCATGAAAATGGGGCGGTGATGAAATGCTTGCTCGGTGTCTACAACAGCAGTACTAGTTTAATCAAGACCCAATGAGCAGAATGCGAGTTGCTTGATCAAGGCAAAAACGCAACTACTAACCAAATCCTAACTACTTTCCCCTTGAATGGTTTAGACTGTGCCGCCGAGTACGGGTCTTTTGAACACTTTAAGAAGGTTCAAGGAGCACAGATAATCCAACAGGTTGCGAGGAACAAGCCTGTTTTAAGAGGTCTAGTCCGAAGTGCAAGGTTTGATTTAGAGTATTAGACCTCTTTGAGCAATGCCAAACGAGTGCCTAAGCCAACAAATTGAGTTTTAAAGCTTTAGAAGCTTGAGCCAACAATCCCAATCCTAACAAGGTGCCGTGTTCTCCAAATCCCAAATAATAAGCCTTCCAAGGCTACTGTAGTGCGGTGCCGTGTTCTCAATCCTAATAAGCTCTCTCTAGCTTCTTAACTGTTCCCAATCCCAAGATCCTGAGTCAACAATTGATATTGAGTTACTTGTGCAGACGAAACAAAACTTCTTGACAAAGTCAGTCCTGGGTGACAAGTCCTGAATCTCCGTCGTTTATCAAGCAATACCCGGTAAGGGCTAATGCTCTTAGTGACAGAAAGTTCAGTCCTATCCATGCCAAAACCTCCTCCTTATATACTGTACAATTACACTTACAATACGATGATTAGTCTACTTGCTGGTATATGAGTAAGGTGTCCGTAGTTAATCACGTGTGGGTAAATATATAGGATCCTCGTGTGTTGACCGCTTAATGCTTGAGTGTGTCTGGTGTGACTGCTTCCTGTTCGATCGTGTAGACAGTCTCATCTTCTATCCTCTTGTCCCCTGTTCAGGACCTTCAGTTTTAGGTAGACGCAGGTACTGGCTCTGAGCCAGTACCTTTATGCAAGTTACCGTCCTGGCCTGGTTCAAGTAACCAAATCAGGATGGCAACAATGATCGGATAGTTGATAAGCGAAGTTCAACCACAGCCGGGGTAACCGGTTACTGTTAAACCCGAATCACCTGATCCGTCGCGCAAGGCTCCTTCTGTAAATCAAGCACAACAAAGTACTCGAACACCTAATCAAGACCCCACAGTGGTGCCCCAGATCATCAGAGAGGATGATTAATATTGCCCATGTTGTTTGCGGGCCCCGCGATACCTTGATTAAGCAGTGATGCTTAATCTTGGCAATTAAACCCTTAATCATGGATGTCAACCAGTATGAATTTTCCAGTTGATGCATCCCAGGTGGACTTGATTAAGGTCCTCATGCAGGATCAAGCCCTAATTAGCCATATAGGACTTATGCTAATCCTTCGGAGCAGCGCGCTACGTGATTAAGGCAGAAATCAGCAAATTCCTTGCTATTTCACCCATGGTCCGTTTCACGGCTTATCAGCGGCAGGGGCAGCAGAATTTTTCAGGTCCAGGAAGATGGCGAGCGGACCTCGACCGGGCGCTGCACCGCAGCAGGGACAGCAACCGTATAAACACGGCTTAGGTAGATTGTGGTTTTGCAATATTGAATTATTGGACGGAATAATACACTCGAGCTGAGATGAACTTGGGAGAGTTGGGTGTGTATGCCACAGAAACAAGTTCAGAGAGGTATGTTGGCGCTAGCACAACTAAGGTCTTCCCTCGAGCGCCTTGCAGAATCAGCCTAGAATAAACCGAGTTCAGCGACAAAGTAATGTGTTAACAATGTAGTATAACCTGTTCTTTCGTCTGCGCTTGCATAAATAAGAAGCCTGGCTATTCTTCGTCTTCCTCGACCCGCCCGCCGTGTTTGGCGGACAGACATTGCACTTCATATGTAAATCCTGGCCGGGACAGAAGCCACCACTCAGATAATGTTGGTCGCCAAAACCGTCAGTTTGCGAGACCGTGAACATGTGGGGTGTGCATGCTCATCTTTCTTTCTTTGATGCTTGTTCAATGCCAACTCATTTGTTTCACAAGAATATGTCATGAATGACCCATACTTGATGCAGACACCATTCAGCGGACATCCACGATGTAAGTGCTACTCTACCCACCTCCGTTGTTTTCGCTTTGCACTTTTGCCTTCAGGTCACTGTTGGGTTTAGTATGCTCTGTTGGTCTTCCAGAGCTCACCGCTAGTGCTGACGATATGGGTGACGGTGAATGTGTTACTTTCCCTGCTGCTGTCCGGCTCACGCATAGCTATTCCTTTACTGACAGCTCGACTATCATTGGATGCTGTCAATTATGCAAATTGATCTTTCTTTATTCTACAAGGTCCACAGACGGCTGCGCTGCAACAGTGGCAAATCATTTTTATGCCGCGCCGGGTTTCGCTCCTCTATGCTGTGCTCCCTGCTCTATGTATGCATTTATCTCTCACAACAGTATGCGCCGGTTTGACGTTATCACACAGTTGACCACATGCGCTCAAATACCCTGGCTGAATGTATCTCTTGTCCAGTCCCCCCATGCTTTTATTTGACTTACCAGCTTTGTTTCTAGCTCGCATTTTTATGTCATCAGTGTGTGCCATTCTGTCGTTCTTGCTGACAAGATGTCTATCAAGGTGATTCTGTTTTTTTCAACACTCTATTTTGTTGTTTCTGCTCACAGTTCTCGTCTCTTGTTTGGGTTGCTTTGGATCATGTGCTTGTTGGCAGCCTTTTTGTTGGGGTTATCTTTCAGTAGTTACTGATGCAATCATGTGTAGATAGATATGTTCAATACAATGCTTTCTTCGGGCTCTTTTGGTCAGATTCCCAAGTAACAGCAGCCTGTCCGTTGGTCCATGGACTGTAGTGGCTCATACAAGCAGTGACGAACGACCTTTGGATGGACCAAATAGATAGATAGAATTGTGAGACAGGCTCAATTAATTCCTGTACAGAGCAATGTTCAAAACAATAAATAGATTGGATGGCCCACATGTGTATTTCTTGAAAGAACAACTACTGCAATATATTCGTGATCTGTCTCCGTCCAGATAAGGTTCAGCACCCGCCACTTGCGGCCATACCCCACCTCATATTTGTCTACGTATAGATTATACAAGCGGCTGCTCGGCCGCTTTGCGGCCGCATCCCCTTCCTGATTTTAGCAGCCTCTCAGTGTCAAAGGATCGTCCGGTAACCGTGTAAACTGTGCTTTCCCTGCGCAAGAGACAGATTAGCGCCGTGAAAGAAATTGGCGCTGAGCGCTTGTTGTGAGACAATCCATAGATTCGGGTCAGAAAGACCATATTTAGGGTGTTAAAGGCTTCAGACAGACACCCGTTATTTTATAAAGAGAGAGAAGAGAAGAGGCTTAGGTACTGGTACCTCGACAAACCCCAAGGGAGAATAAGTATTGTAAAATCGTAAGTATCATAGGTATTGTAAAGGCCAGGTGAGTCAATTGAACCCCTTCACACCCTAAGCAGCAGGAGGAACAAATTGACGGCCAAAATTAGGACGGTGTTGCGGTTCCATTAGCACGCGCTGCCATTGTTCGCTGGATGCTCCCAAATATCCTTCCTCTGGGACCGGTTTAGGTTCCAGGTCTCCGTAAAAAATAATGCATATGTTTAACCTTATATGGACGACCCATCAGTCATATGACCCCGGCAACTCCCGCCTGTCCTGACCTTCAAAACCATTAAAACGCACTTCCCGATCATGGATTACCAATACGGCAGCGCCCGCGGCACTTCCCTCTCAAACCTTTAAAATGCATTTTCCGATCGTGGATTACTAAGTCGGCAGCTCCCGTCGCACTTCCCTCCTCAAGCCTTTAAAAAGCTCGGAGCTTGTGTTGGGCTTGTCGATAATTTAGACATTTGTGGGAGAGATCCTGGTATTTTTTAACGGCACTCCACGCAACCCTGGGACCGAATGTCGCCACACACAATTCCCAACCACTCAATGGTATATTCCTTGCGGTTACATAAGTATCACTGTTCTCACACCAGTGAAACACCCTTCGCCGACACAAAATTGACGCCCATCCACTCATAAGCAGATAGCGTCACCCTTTCACCATCTACCTTCGCGACCCGACTGTCGATGATGGGAAAGCGTAGTCGCGAATGGGCTGTTCCTTGATTCGCGTGTACACAGGGGACAAGTCTTTTTTGTTGCCCAGCCACTTGTGGAGGCACTTGTAGCAAAAAAATGTGCATACACATGGGCAGAAGTGTACTCAGTACGATTTGCGATCAAGAGCTATTGCACTCACTGGCTTGTACAACGTGTCCCAACAAATCCCGCAGTCGAATACTTTGTTGTCGACTGCCCCGCGAACATCAGCATGGGTTGTCTGGTCCAGCTACTCAACGTACCTAAAGGGCTTTGCTCCAACCCAGGGACCGCAGCGACCGAGTCCGATTCCGGTCCAATTGACCCAGCCCTGACAGCCTCCACAATATCTGTACTACTCGTTAGCGGAGGAAAATGGACAGTTCAAACAAACACTCACGTTCGCTCTCATCCTGTGCTTCACGTCTGTCCGGTTGTCTCCAATCCAAGGGGCAAAAGTAAGTCCACCATTCAACATCTATCGGGTCCGACCTCGACCCGCTGTCGACGTTGATAGGCCACCACTATCGACCCTCGTCTGCATGGTAGGGGCTGACAATATCATCACCCAGAATGGGCTGGGCACGCACGCGAAAGTAGCCGGTGAGTTTCGTTTGGTAGAGGGCTGCATGGGACGACATCGTAGCATTCCAACACCCACTGTTGTCCCTTATAACTCCCGACATGGTGTGTCATCGGCGTCGGGCCTGTAACTGTACTCCTTGTTTCGGGTCGTGCAATGCGGAACACTGTACATTGGCTGACACACGGAAATCGTACATGAGCCCGTTCCAGAGGATCTGGCGAGTACTCCTGTTGGCGCCTTTTGCCAAGGGCAGTAGCAGAGGGTGCTGGCGGTTTGCAAATATCAGCAACACGTGGCACTGAAAAAGGTGAGGGAGCCTTGCCTGGGCCTTTGCCCACATCCAGTCGACCATCTGAGAAGGCGGTCACTTGAAAACCGAGTTAGGGGGCAACAGCCATCGGGATTGCGCCGTGTTCCTCACCTCAAGCGTCAGGTACAATTCCAGCGGGTATTGCAACTGGGTGCTGAATAAAGTCGACCGTTTTACGGGTGGTATTCGTAGGCGGCAACACAGTGTTCTGCGACCAGGTCAGTACCCATGTCTGGATGAGGGATCTGTACACACTGTGAAGCGGGGGACGTGACGGACCTGCAGCCGTGGACGCGGCCGAAGGGTGTGGAGGGATGCTCCAATCCGCACCCGCACGGTGAAAGTCAGCGGGCAGGTCCGGGTCATCGGAGTCTTGCAGTATGTGGTTGGAAAACAGTAAGGAGGGGCGCCACGGGGGTCGGGGGTCTTTGTTGATTTCTTCGATGCTGGGGCGAAAGGACATTGATGGCAGGAGCAAGGCGAAGGAGGAGGGACAAGGCGGCACAGGAATACAGGGGCAGACAGCATTCTACTCGCCTCCCACACCCTTGGGATCGAAATGCTCCGGTACAGGGAGCGTTGGAGGCCGGCTGTCCCCAGACATGCAAGGCTATGCCATTTTGCCTCAGCGGTTGAGAGTGAGGGGCATGCGCTATTGGGTTGCAGCGCCCCCAAGTCTCGTACAGCTGAGGAAAGTCTTCCTCACGGACATCTACTCCGAGCTACCATCCATCCCTAGGTGCTCGCCCTCGATGGAGGATTTCCTGTGACAGCTATTACAGACTGGGAACTTTGGTATTCTACAACGGCTTGCAAAGTACGCTTATGATGTCCTGGCTCACTACGCTTAGCGCTACCACCCCACTATTTAGACCTGCAGCGTATACGTACAACGTGTTGGAATAACACTCATATTCGATCCTCGTCACCAGGCCACCCTGGGGCTCCGGATGCATTTTGACTGACCCACCGGTATTTTTTTCTTTTTATTACCGACCTAGCTGGGGAGATGTTTGATGGGGTACTCAGGTAATGAAATGGTGAGGGGGTGAGGATATCCGTAGCATACAACTCGATATTGTGTGTAGTACGGGCCCCGGCTGTTCCTGAACGGGACCGCGCTGGTATACACTTCCTTCCTTCCTTCCTTCCTTCCTGCCAAACGAATTGTGTTCGTATGCCACTCCGCGGACATGTGACTGGAGAGCTTTCGTCTTTTGACGACGTCGGGGACCACGGTGGCGGTAAGGTGGTCGCGTATCCTCGGAGGAGGAGGAGGATGTATACCGGCGCGGTCCTGTTAAGAAACAGCCGGGGCCCGTACTACATACATGTGTCAGGTGTATGCTACGGATACTCTCTTCATTTCACCACTTCACAACCTGAGTACCCCGTCAGACATCTCCCCAGCTAGGTCGGTACGAAAAAAATGAAAATACCGGTGGGTCAAACGAGATGCATTCAAAGCCCCAGGGCGGCCTGGTGTCCAGAATTGAGTACGTGGATATGAGAATTACTAGGGTCATCCCAATACGCTGTAGGCGTATCCTGCAGGTCTAAACATGGGGGTATTAGAGTAATGAGCCAGTACGTCGTACATGTATTTAGCTAGTCGCTGTATTATGTCCAAGTTCCGTGTCTGTATCAGGTGGTGTAAGAAATCATCAGTGGATGACTACTGCCGCGGGATGGTAGGTATGGTCGTAAAGATGTCGGAGATGAGGTGTCGTCTCAGTTCAGTGAGATCGGGAGCTGTGCAAGTCAACAACGCATGGCCCTCGCTCTCTACTCCCTGAAAACACAGCCGGCAAAGCCTTGTATTTGACCCAAGACCAGATCGACCGGTCTGTCTACTGACAGTATTCCCGTAGACAGATCGGTTACCGGTCTACGATGCATGCGCTACCTACACCTACCCCCTCCCCTCCCTTCCCTCTGCCCCTTCCCTTTACCCCTTCCCCTCCCTCTTCTCCCGCTTCCTACTTCCTCCCCTCCCTCGTCTCCTTACTTCGTTCACCCCACCCCGTACTTACTACCACCCACCCACAGACACAAAGAGGGCCGACTCAGCGGGTGGTCAGAAGCACAACACATTAACAACGAGGGCGAGCTCGTCGCGGGTCTGCGGAAGGGGCTGGTGGAGCTGTGTCGGGTGGAGACTTTCATTTGCGTGGGTGGAGAGAGGCTAGATGGGGTCAGGCGGTGTGTGCGAAGATGGCGCGCTGTCCCCGCTACGTGCCGAAGCCGTGGTGCAGCGAACAAGCTCCCGAACTCGCGGCTACCAATCCTACTCTCACCCTCCGCCGCCCTTCCTTTTATCTTTCCTCCTAGACCCCATTCCATCCTCTCCATAGGCTAGGATTAACGAGTACAGCTTAGTATGAGTCGCCTCGGAGTTTGAAAATTATGATGGCATGTCCTACGCACCTTCTAAGGCTCCCAATGAGGCCGTTCTTTTGGCAAGTACGAATTTCGATCCATAGGGGGCGCTCAGTTTTTCTCGTGGATTTTACCGCAGATAATGAAGGAACCCTGGGTATTTCTTTTCGAGGTTTTTGGGCGATAATTGATGGAGCGATCGTTTAGCGGTTGCCAAGGCGTTTCAATTTCAAACTCCGAGGCGACTCGTGTTCGCCTGTACTCGTTAATTCCAGCCTCTCTAGTATACGTGATCTGAACGACTGTCTTCAGATTTCACGCCCGGTAGACTAGAGAGGCTGAAACGAGCCTATCCTCTCCATACTGACCGCTTCGCTTTTGATAGGATCATCAGGCACGCGCACCCCAGGCTCACACGACTGCACCTACACCGACGCAAACGCGCTGCCGGGTTCGTGGGGAGCGGTTGCATGCACAGGAGGCGCTTGCGTTAGGCGTCGAGCAGCAGGCTGCCCCCACGGCGCCTCCCCCTCCGCCGTCGGACTCATATTCTGGCGCGTCGAGCGAAGCTGGTGCCGCAGAACCAGGATCGGGAGCAAGCGGCGCAGAAAACGGCGAGGGCCTGGCGAACGAGCGGCGGTGGGGCAACGCTTTCCATCCGCGCGACTTCGCCGCCTACGTGCCGAAGCTGCCCTGCGCACATTGCGCTTCCCGACGCTCGACCCCACAACCAGCGCGCTCCCTGCGCAGCTCGGCGCGGTGGGGCACGCAGACGTCGTGGTGAGGGTGCACGCGGGGGCGCTGGGGCTGACGCTGTTTATGCCGACGGGGCGGGCGAGCGTGGTGGTGCTGATGACGACGGGGGCGCAAGGGGTGAGTGCCGGTGTTTTTTCGTCTTTATTTTTTTTTTGGTCGGGGTTTGTCGGGGTTTTCTTCAGTGTTTCCTTTTTGGGATGATGGATGCGTCGGTACTCTGGGCGGGGCTGACGTCCGACGTATGTTGGCCGTGGGTGACCTTCGCGGTGGCGCGCCGCGTTCTTCCCCGCTGCTTCGTCGTACCCCGTGCAGTCCTTCACGCATCCGTGCATCCGTTTACCCGTCTTGCCTTTCCTCTACTCCACGCCCTTCCATCCCTGCTCCCGTTTATCCGCCCTGCCGTTTCCACCCGCTTTTCCGCGCGCGCTACATACACACCAATTCGTCATCCATCATCTTTCCGTCATGCACCCTCTCCTTCCACCATCTTTTCCTGTCTTTTCCGTCTTTCCATCCGACCCGCTTTGCCTGTTGCCTTTTGCTCATCCTACCTACCGCATTACTGTTGCCACTCTTATCGTCTTCGCGCCTCTCCACACTCCCTCTTTTCCGCGCTTATCCCACCCCCTTGTCCGCGCGCTCGCTGTTACGACCCTTAAACTCCATTGACCCGTCCTTCCGTTCTCCCATACATCATCGGTCTCACCTTTTTCCATTATTGTCTCGTTGTCGTATTGGGCCCCGGGAGCACGAGTTGGCTGGGGGATTCGCATAGTGATAATTCGGGGGTCGCAGTCGGGGTCCGGGTCACGGTCCGAGGAGTATTGGAGCTGCTTGGTGCATCGTGGGGTTATTCTTACTATGTTTCATTTAAGCCAGCGCAATATGCCCATACTGGATCCTTGTATGCCACGACTCAAGCCCTGCGCACTGGCCGGTCTGCCAAAGGTGCGCTTCGTATTCTGTGGCTCGACCTCCGTAGTTCCTGTATGTATATATGTACACAGTGAATATATTGGAATTCTCAAATGGATCTGGCTCTGAATGAGATGCGCAGTGTTCATGTGGGTCTGGCTAGGACTGGGCGCGTGCGGGAACCTGTGTTTCCCGACGCAAGAACCTTTTTTGGGACCGGTATTAGGTGTTGCGGCATAAGTACAGTACATTTACTTTGGACTTTGGACACAGCCCTGGCTTCTCGTATCCACCCTTGAACCATCTGTATTACCCCAGCTCTTGTGAGAAAGTCAAGGCCGAATTTCAACCACTTTGGTTCAAATGGATTCCGACTTCCAACTGCGCGGGCGTACAGTAAGTGACAAGTTGGCAGCTGCGCCCTAGTTATACCGAAGTTCAAGAATTTTTCAGCGCCGCGCAGGTGCGCCAACGCATCTGATTTTCAACTCTCCTGATTGTTTCTTGCTTACACCACTTCATCTGTCGGCAAGGGGAACTCATATCCAGATATTGGTATTTGAATATCACATCTGTGATCATGTATCTGGTCCCAGAGATGTACAGCGGCCCACACCATCGATATCCAGGAAGATCAGCAACGTCGTGTCAGACTGCTGCCTCTTATGTGCAGTCTTAAAAGTGACGAGCTTGTCGAGGGTGGGTGAGTTGTGGTGTGGTAGTACATTCCAGGCCAATGTATTTACACTAGAACTCGGCATGTTCTGAAAGGATACCCAGCTGAGCATAATATTATTGTGAGTCTTGTTTGGCCTGTGGATGGGAGCCGGTGCTCCTTCCACAAGACGGAGGCTGTGGTGTGTGCCCCACAACCAAAAATAGTTACTTCTGGCTGCGGAGTAGCATGTGCCTTCTTGGATGTGTCTATTGGTCAGGCGGTAAGGTCTGGATAATTCTATTTGGCACCAGCAGGTGCCAAAGTACCTGGGTGCCATATAACATTTTTCTGTTTGGCACCCCGAACAAGCGTCGCCGAGAGCATTGCCCAACTTTGCTCCCACGGACCACGTTCAGTTGAATCTGGAGGTCAGAATTTAGAAAAGAGTTTTATGCGCTCCGAATGGGCTAGTATTTGAGTGTCTTCACCATTTTGTCTTTCTTTTGTCTTGTACTTTGGCCATTTTCAACCCCCTAAATGCGGAGGATGGACAGCCACAAAGGAACCGAAGTAGATGCAACCTCAGATTTTTCGGCCAAGCGGAAGCCGCCTTCAATATGTTAGTCACTGCAAAAATATACCGTGCCTGCCCAGTCAGAGACACCTATGCGGGATTATGCTGCCTTGGGGGTGTTATTCATCCTTCTGAACACCTTCTGCTCATCCCGCTCTTTCCCGTCATCCAACCGTCGCCACAGAAACATCGTGACAAATCCCGGGGTGCCAAATAGTAACACCCGGGTGCTCGTGGCACCTGCGGGTGCCAGATAGAATTATCCGTAAGGTCTGTCCGTCTAATAGGTTTCAGAAATTGTTAATCTGATAATTTGAATTTGTGCTCCAATGCAATGATGGTGTATGCGCCTAAGTGACGGCAATGATTCCATCCACCACACTTTACTCCGAAGATGAACAGCAACCAAAATAAGAAAACTTTCCAGGGTACCAAGCATAAAAGTGCATCGTGCGAGACCCATACTCCACCATCAAGATGCCCACCCAGCCCACTGACACTCAAATTCGACTGAACAGGCTTACCACATATTTTGCTATTACGGTAGATACCCTGAAAGTCCTTGCCGATAGCCTCAGTGCCACCTTCTTGGAGGCCATTGCAAACACAGCAAGGTCCCTCTTGAAGAATATTGAGGTGAATCATTTCTAAGCATCATTGTACCATGAATCTCACACAAGAAACATAGACTGTCAAGAATAACAAGAGAACCTGTATTGAGTTGATGGAGCAAACACATGAATTGCTCAATGCAATTATCATTCTTCACATCAACTCAGATACCAGTGGGGTATTACCACTGAGTACATTGAATCACATTGGAACATTCACAGAGTACTTTTTTTTTTGTGCACAATGATTGAGTCACCATACTGACCACTGTGCTTCAGGACCCTCCACCAGGTCCATACCTTTGTGGGGGCACATCAGAGCAGCAGCAAGGTTAAACAGTTCTTTCGTCAAAGAGACATGAGCATATTGCTCAAGGATTGCAAAAATGGACTGACACAAGGACTTGAATTTTTTCAGGTAAGCTCTCTCATACACATTGTAACAATTCATTGAAAAGAATCCTGTCTGCATAGCTCAAGAACACAGATATAATGAGCAATATTTCCAAAATGGAGGTGGTGGTAAAACAAAGACATCAAGAAGTACTTGCCATGATTGATGGACTCTCTGATTCCGCAAGTTCTTCCAGAGCATCTACGGTATGACAATTTTGAGATTGCCACAGCTTTTATCAACTTTGTTCCAGATGAGCAGGGTTTATTCTCAATCCCAAAACAGGTATGGAACATGTCTAGTCTTAGAACAGGATCATTGAGACTTTCTTTAAAGTTCTCAATCAATCTCAATCCTACCCTCGGAGCCCAAGATATTCCATGGCCGTGAATCAGAGATGTCTGAGATTCTGAAGCTGCTCAGTGGGAAAACTCCCAGGATAGCCATTTTAGGCCCAGGTGGGATGGGGAAGACCAGTCTTGCAAGAGCAGTTGTTCATCATCCAGAAATCTCCGTCAAGTATACACAACATCGATATTTCATTGCTTGTGACTCTGCAGCCAACAAGATTGAACTTGCAGCACTCATGGGAGCTCATCTAGGCCTCAAGCCTGGAAAAGACCTCACCCAGGCAGTTTTCCATTATTTCACTACTGGCCCATCCAGCCTCTTGGTTCTTGATAACCTAGAGACAGTCTGGGAGCCCATAGAGTGTCGTGGCAATATTGAAGAATTTCTGTCTCTCCTTACAGACATAGAGCATCTGGTATTGATGGTAGGTGTAAATGGTTTAGGTGTTTTACTGTGCTCATTAACACACAGATTACAATGCGTGGAGCAGAAAGACCACGCAAAGTACAATGGACACGACCTTTTCTTCTTCCTTTGCAGTCTTTGAAACAAGATGCTGCTCGACAAACTTTCATTGATATTGCAGATGACCACCATAACTTGGATGAGGTGGACAAGGTCCTTTCTCTGACAGACAATATGCCTCTTGCAATAAATCTCATGGCAAATTTGGTGGATGTGGAGGGATGCTCCAATGTATTGTCCCACTGGGAGGAAGAAAGAACATCTCTGATCTCAGAAGGCTATGACAAAAGATCCAACTTGGATTTATCAATTTTACTTTCTTTGTCTAGCCCCAGGATCAAAGCTGTTCCTCAGGCAAAGGATCTCCTAAGTCTGTTGTCAATGCTTCCTGATGGTCTTTCAGATATTGAGCTCTGCCATAGCAACCTCCCAATTGACCATATTCTTGACTGTAAAGCCACATTAATTCGAACTGCCTTAGCCTACATAGATGTCCACAAACATCTAAAAGCACTAGTTCCCATCCGAGAATATATGCAGAAAACATCACAGCCAAGTAATCATCTCATTCGGCCTCTTATGAAGTATTTTCAAGAGCTCCTTGAGTTCTATAGAAAATATGAAGGGACTCAAAAGGTGTCAGCAGTAATTGCTCAGATATCATCAAATGTAGCCAACATCCAAAATCTCCTCCAGAATGGGCTTCAGCCAAATCATCCAGACCTCAAGGATACCATTCTCTGTGCATTGGCTCTAAGTTCATTCAGCCGGCTTACTGGAAAGGGGTACTTTCTTTGCTTAGGCAGCTTCCTCATATCCTTCCACACCCCTGTGACCATCAACTTGAGGCCTCACTCATTATTGAGTTTTTTTCGTCACACATATATCTTCCATTGTCCAATGCAGAAACACTTGTGGCCCAGGGATTAGAACACTTTGAGCATTTTGAAGGTTCAGATCTCAAATGTAGGTCTTCAGCTTCTCCATGGACCATAATACTGATATCAGTTTCCAGGTCAATTTTATAGCATTGTTGGATATTATTATCTGTACCGATCAGATTTTTCCTCTGCTCTGGATTTTTGTCACTCTGCTATCTCCATGGCAACTTCATCTAGCAACACAAAAATTCATTCCAACACATTATACTTGCTTGCCCAGATTGATTATGGGCTTGGTAATTATTCTGCAAGCCAGGCCCATGCATGTGATGCACAGAGGTTGGCAAGGATTTCTGCTGATTTATATGGTGAAGCACGTGCACTCTGGATACACTCAATGGCCGGGACCAAAATTGGTAACTACAAACAAAGCATGTCTCTCTGCACTAGTGCAAGAGACCTTCTAGCTCTTTGTGATATGTCCAGTAGTGTCTTAGACCACGAGATCATGAGCTGCCAGGGACAGATCCACTTGTTGAAGTCAGAATACCACAAGGCACACAATATTCACACTCAGATCCTCAAGGAATGCCCTGTGCACATGGATCCTCATAACCATGCCTTTACTTTACTGAATCTTGCCAAAATTGGTCTGTTCATTGATACTCCAAAAGAAGGTGTGCAAAGAGATATTGAGGCAGCCAGGAAAATCATCCTTCCTATGGCAATGACCATAGAAATAACAATGTGTGATGCTACTCTTGCTGATCTCTACCTGAGAGAGGGAGACATTCTGGCAGCAGAGGTGCTTTTCAAGCAATGTCTTGCAGCTTTAACCAACTCAGAAATCAAATCCTTCTGTTTGGAACGACTCGGAAATGCTAGCCGTTGGGGTGCATCTGGTCAGATGTCCAGTTGGACAACAATTTACCTTGCCCATTCTATCAAATTCAAAGAGAAATTAGGGATCTACAAGGCTCTCCAGTTTCTGGGAGACATCTTCCTCACTCAGGGGTATGAGGACACAGCTGTCAGCCTGTTTATTGTGGCACTCAAGGGATTCACCTACATGGATGTCTATCACAGCAGAGCTGAATGCATGCTCCAACTCGGAGATATTGCTAAAGAGTATGATAACCTGCACAAGGCAGTTCAATCCTGGGATGCAGCAAGACCGCTTTTTGAATGGTCCTCACAGCCCAAACAGGTTGAACTAATTGATGAAAGGCTAGCAAGTGTTGGCAAAGATTTGCTAGAGCAACACCAAAGGAATTTAGCTTGCCTCGCAGAGATGAATACACCTACTGGAACCATAGAAGACACAGAAGAGGATCCATCTGATACTTAAGACCTGCAGGAGGATCAAGATGGAGTGCCATTAGCAGTGATGGTTTGAAATTCTGGTGATTTATTTGGTATTGGTAAAATAGTATTGTATGTCTATGATTCCTGTCAACTTGGTTGAATCAGTACAATTTATTTATTTATATCACCAGCAGCAATTTTAGCATTAAAGAGGAACCTTCAGACATGCCAAAAAGTAGTTTTGCTCCATTTTAGGGTGTTCTCATTGACTCAGAGATGTTAGACTGAACACAAAACATAATGGCAGATGACTTTAAGTTACTGACATCACATATCCAGAAGCAATTTGTCTCCGCAAGTGACTACTGTCAGGGGAACCCCACTTCGGACGGTTTTCCATCCGGACCCAATCCGGATGCTCCGGATGCTTCGGGCGCTTCGGGCGCTTCTCCGGATGGTTTTCCGCCCGGCACTCCGGACACTTCTGCGCCCTTCTATCCGACCGCCAAACCACCCGGGACATCTGTCCGCTCTCGTTGGCACGTGCTGTGCGATCAGGCCCGCGATCATTGTAGATACCTCCGGACACGTGCTACTGGGTAGTTACCAACTAGTATATAAGGTTTCGCCTAGCATGGGAATCCTCATCCTTTCTTCTCTTCGGATTCCCCCGCTAGGTGCGTAGTATTTCCACTCCTGTATTTTAGTACCTATATTTATTCTTCGGATTCCCCCGCTAGTTTCCGCGCCCTGCGCCGAGCTTAAGGTTGCCCTTACAGCAGAAGAAAGGATCTAAGGGATCAACTGGTCAAGATTGGGAAGTTTGGTGCAGGTACGGATTCGGACCACTACTCCAGTGCTCCATCCTCCCCCACTTCAAATCTCAACCCCTCCTCCGTCCCGATGGACCAGCCGCCTGCACCTGGCTCCGCGCAACCCGAGATCCCGAGTGTTCACACTCTGCATCCGGCTTCCGAAGCCATGGACCGGCTCGCTGCTGTCAAAGGCTCCCTCGAGAGCATCCAAAATGCGCTCCGCGAGCTATTGCTGAACACCCAAAATCCGCCGCCTGCCCCCGCCCCTGCCGTTCCGGCTCCGGCGCCGGGTCCAGATTTCTCGGCCCCCCACCCAGCTCCAAAAACGGTCCTTTGACCGAACCCCCCGGCCGTTTTTGACGGCGACCGGACGCAAGGACGGATGTTCCTTCACTCTGTCCTCACCTATTACCGGCTGGTTCCGGAAGCTTTCATGGCGGACGGGTTCATCTCGCAGGAAAAACTCGTCCGGTTCGCCATGTCCTTCATGTCGAAGGACACGGCTGCCCGATGGGCGGAACGGCGCGCATCCGCCGTACCGTTCCCGTTCCCCACCTGGGCCCAGTTCGAGGCCGAGTTCCGGCTCCGGTTCGTCGAGGAGAACGAACAGGACCAAGCCCTCACCAAGCTTGAGTCCCGCTCGTATTTCCAGGGCTCCCGCGACATCTACCGGTACACGGACGACTTCGAGGAACTGGCCGTAACGGCTGGTTACTCGGACGCTCTCGTCCGGGTCACCAAGTATCGCTCCGGACTCGACCCGAAGATCAATGTCGTGATCACGACGTCCAGGACCGCCCCCGACCTCACCGACTACGACGGCTGGCGCGCACGCACTTTCCGCCAGTATGAGGCATTCGGCCGAGCCGGATCCGGAAACCCTCTGGTTCGGCTCCCGGCTGCTTTACCTCGGCCGCGTGGAACGGGAATCCTCCCGGTTGCGCCCCCCGCACGCGCTACGGTCTCGTTCGCCCCGGCTCCCGGACCCGCGCTTCCAGCGGTCGTTCCAATGGACGTTGACCGGACCCGAGTGCGCACTTTCCCACGCTCTTGTTTCCGGTGCGGTGCGGCCGGACACATTGCCCGGGACTACCCGGTTACATCTGATGTCTGGCACGCGGACGTTCTCGACGAGGTCGTTCGTCAACTCGGGGACGACCTCCTCGACAAGCTGTTCGCCCGGCTCTCCACCTCCGCCTCACTTCCGGCCGAGTCGGCGGACGGAGATGAGATGGAACCGGCGGGTTTTCCCTGCCCGGCCGAGTGAGCGGTGCGCCCTCGGTCACGTCCCCTAATCGCTACGCCCTCCTGTATTCAGATAATGCCAATACATTTGAGTCTGAGGTAGTAGCGAGAGGCGCACCCCCCGCCCCCGTCTCCGTCCGAGTGACCAAGACTCTTCCTTCCGTCCTGGAGACGGAAACCCGCATTGCCCCCGAGCTGGGAACGAGGGCAGTGACAGAGGCCCCTGTCCCCGAGCCGGGAACGAGGACAGGCTCGCTTCGGCGCATTCATCGCCCGAAGTGGGAACGGCGACTTCCCCGGCAGTACGTCATCGACTCTGTCAAAGGCCGAAACTCCTTGCACATCCCGTTGGACCTGCAGTCTGTCGAGACCGCAGCCCGGATGTCGGTGAAGGCTCTGGTCGACTGCGGAGCGACCGGAGACTTCATTGACTCGGAGTATGTCGTCTCCCGCAACCTTCCGGTCCGGCCCCTTTCGCAGCCCATCCCGGTTCTCAACGTAGACGGCAGCCCGAACCAAGCGGGCGGCATCACCGGCGTAGTCAATATGGTGGTCGACTACAAAGGGCACTCCGAGCGTATCCAGCTCGCCGTAACTCGCCTCGGGAAACAGCACGTCATCCTCGGTTACTCCTGGCTCCAGAAGCATAATCCGGAGATCAACTGGGAGACCAAGGAGGTTCGTATGACGCGCTGCCCGACCGGATGCCGCACCTGCCGGGAGGAGCTACGAGCTGTCCAGAAGAACGAGAAGCTTGCCGCCTTGATCCTCCGGCAGCTGCGTGAAGGTCCGACCCCATCCATCTGCGCCGTCGACTTGGAAGAGTGGACCGGAGACGATGGGGACGAACCAGCCGACGACGATGACCTCCCGGACCTCACTCCGGATTCGGAGGACGATGATGACGACGAGCTCGAGGAGGGCGATCACATCCTCTACACTGTGTTTGCCCCGGCTGAAGAGATCCGCGCAGGAAGCACCGTCTCGCAACGCCTTGCGGAGGCTCACGCGCCAAATTCTGCACCGGCCGGAACTGAGGTCCCGCCCTGGGCCGCGGATTTCTCGGATGTCTTCACCCGGGAGTCCTTTGACTCTCTCCCGGACAGGCGGACATGGGATCACGCCATCGAACTCGTCCCGGATGCGAAACCGGCCAATTGTAAGGTCTACCCGATCTCTCCGCTCAAACAGAAGGAGCTCGACGCCTTCATTTCGGAGGGATTGACTACCGGCCGCATCCGCCCATCAAAGTCTCCGATGGCGTCCCCAGTCTTCTTCGTCAAGAAGAAGGACGGTGCCCTCCGGTTTGTCCAGGACTACCGGGTGCTCAATGCGATGACCGTGAAAAACCGGTCCCTGCTCCCTTTAATCAACGACCTTATTAACCGGTTAAAAGGAGCTCGGTTCTTCACGAAACTCGACGTCCGGTGGGGCTTCAACAACGTCCGGATCCGGGAAGGTGACGAATGGAAGGCCATGTTCCGTACGAACCGGGGGCTCTTTGAGCCGCTGGTGATGTACTTTGGCCTTACCAACTCCCTGGCCACATTCCAGACGATGATGAACGACATCTTCCAGGACCTGATTCTGTCCGGAGATGTCATGGTCTACCTGGACGACATCCTCATCGCGCACTCCGACCTCGCCCGTCACCGTGAAATCATCTGAGAGGTGCTCCGCCGGCTCCGGGAGCACCACCTTTTCCTTCGGCCGGAAAAGTGCGAGTTCGAGAAGTCCACGATCGAGTACCTCGGTGTCATCATCTCCCACAACCACGTCGAGATGGACCCCGTCAAGGTCGCCGGCGTCGCCGCCTGGCCCGAGCCCGAGAACAAGAAGGACGTGCAGCAGTTCCTCGGCTTCACGAACTTCTACCGGAGGTTTATCCGGGCGTTCTCGGACATTGCCCGGCCGCTTTTCGACCTGACGAAGAAGGGCGTGGCCTGGACCTGGACCGCTGCCTCGGCCGCCGCGTTCCAAGCCCTCAAGGACGCGGTGACCGCGGAGCCTGTCTTGGTCCTCCCGGACGAATCTCGGCCGTACCGGTTAGAAGCGGACAGTTCAGATCGGGCAACCGGAGCTGTTCTATCGCAACAGGACGCGGATGGAAAGTGGCGCCCCGTCGCCTTCTACTCCACAGCTCATATGGTCAGATTAACCAGTTAAATGCTGGGTTCATGCCATGGGCCATAACGCGTTATCTTTGGGGCCTTGCCACACAGCCACATATGCTTATGTCATGTGTCCCGCGGCCATTCTTACGGGTTGATGGCGCTCTCGGCGGGCTGCCAGCGCCTCAAATATATTTATTAAATACCCATTAAATGCTCGAAAACATGGATTATATTTTCGGCTGATCAAGAAAAGCATGCGAACCAAATATACAAAAATAGGGGGCAAAAATGCGCTTTTGCACGCGCTCGGGACCATTGGCCGCCCAGCTGTAGACTACCAACTTGTCTACCATCTGCCCCCTACCCCCTGCAGCTCCCCAACACCTCAGCGCCGCGCGCATTTTTCGGCAAGCCGTCCGCTTCCGCCCGCATCCAATCCTCATCAATTCTCGTCAATATCCATCCCCTCCTCCTCTTCAGCAGCATCTATATCGTCCATCATCTCGTAAATTTCCTCCGCAGACAGCCCCTCAAACGCGAGCGCCGCACGCTTGCGTGTCTCTGCCGCCGCCGCTGCCACCGTCCCAGTCGCTTTGGCAGGATTGGTCACTAGGGGAGCAGACGGCATGTCGACGATCATCCCCGCCCCTCCTGCCTCCCCTCCTGCCTCCCCTGCATCCATGCGCGCAGTACTGCTAGCTACGGAAGCGTTGCCGGGAGCAATAGAGGCGGGAGTGGGTGCTTCGGGATCGCCGGCAGCCACCACCTCCATCGGGACTGGGCCTGAACATTGCTCAGTAGTTGCCCCCAGTCCACACATCGTACCCCGGTAGGCCGGGCGCGGTGCAGGCCTCGCGGCACCGAGGGCGGCGGTGGCAGCAGCAGGTGGTCCTCCTGCAGCCAACGTGGCTTTGATCCTCGTCTCACGGTAGGCGGCATGTGCGTTGGCTGGGATGGTGGTGTGCGCATCGGCGGGGACGGCGGTGGCAGCGGGTGCGTCGTCCGGGACGGTGGTGGCAGCGGGTGCGTCGTCCGGGACGGTGGTGGCAGCGGGTGCGTCGTCCGGGACGGCGGTGGCAGCGGGTGCGTCGTCCGGGACAGTGGTGGCAGCGGGTGCGTCGTCCGGGACGGTGGTGGTGCAGCGGGTGCGTCGTCCGGGATGGTGGTGGCAGCGGGTGCGGTCGTCCGGGACGGCGGTGGCAGCGGGCGCTTTGTCCGGCACGGCGGTGGCAGCGGGCGCTTTGTCCAGTACGGTGGTGGCAGCGGGTGCGTCGTCGGTGGTGGCAGCAGGTGCGTCGTCCGGTACAGCGGTGGCAGCGGGCGCTTTGTCCGGTACGGTGGTGGCAGCGGGTGCGTCGTCGGTGGTGGCAGCGGGTGCGTCGTCCGGTACAGCGGTGGCAGCGGGCGCTGTTGTCCGGCACGGCGGTGGCAGCGGGCGCTTTGTCCGGTACGGCGGTGGCAGCAGGGGCGTCGTCCAGGACGGCGGTGGTAGCGGGCGCATTTGGGGTAGCGTTGTCCATCACCGCATCACCCTTTCCTGCAGAGCCCAGATCCCTGCTCGAAACCCTATACGGTAGTTGAGAATCGGAGCCAATGCAGTACCATGCCACTTACCCATTCATCTGCTCGAGAACCCACATAACGTCCTCCACCGCGTCCTTCCAGTCCTCCGACTCGTCACTGATCTTCTCCCTCCACCACTTCAGGCACATCAAGACGTTGAGAAAGCCGTTTTGGCCTGGCACCTGCATAAACGTCCACGGCCCCCCCTTACGCGGCATCGGCAAGGAGATCTTGCGCCATGCAGGATTAATATCTTGCCACCACGCCTTGAACTCCTTCGCGAATACCGCGGTTGTCCTTGATGTCCGGGGCGCCAGCTCTCGCCCTCTGCACCCAAGCGCCGACTTGCGCGGGTCGTAATTTTGCGGAGTGGCTCTTCGTCTGGAGGAGGAGACCCAAAAAAATCAGTCAGGATTCCAGCTACTTCAAATGCTGAACGACTTACCGAGGTCTCAAACCCGGTTTGTTCCTCGCGCAGTCGCCACTGTGCAACGAGCTGTGTCCAAAGCGGGCCAAAGGAGTCCCCCTGAAGCAACTTCTCGGCCTTCTTCACCCATTCTTTCGGGGCGGGCGCTTTCGGCACAGGTTTCTCGCGCGAGGGGCGGGGGACGCGAGGCGCCACTGGTTCCTCCTCCTCTTCCTCCTCTTCCTCCTCTTCGCTGCACACCTCGTCGTCGGCCTCCCCCTCCCCTCGCACGCGTTTTGAAGCTCTCCTTCCCTTCTTATTCTTCCCTTCCGCCTTCTTCCTCTTCAGCCCCATTGCCTCCTCAAAGGATTTGTCGAGGCCCAGGCTCACAAGCAGCTCGTGGTTGGTCGCAATATTGTTCTCGCAGACCAACTCGTAAGCGCTGAGGCGCTGCAGCCTCCAAATCGCAACCTGCAATGCTTCTGGCGTTGTGGCCTCCTTCTCAATCTTGCGCCTCAGGGGCGACCGGACTTCCAATCCCTCAAAGGGGTCAGGCACGGTGGCGCGAGCGGGCGGGGTACGGGGAGACTCGCCGCCGTTCTCGTTGCCCTCCATGTCTGCCTCATGCACCGCCTGGTTCCCGCCCGCCAGGTCCAAGAGCATCTCCTCCGTGCGGTGCTCGGTCTCTGGCATCGCCGTCAGCTCACGACGAAGTGGGGACTCGATGGTGGTTTGTGGTGGAGGGGTTGTGGGGTGCGGTACTGGTTCGGTGGCAGCTGCTGCATTGGCAACGGGGACGTCAGTAGGCTGGGCACTGCTGGAGAATGCACCCTCAGCCTCATCTTAAAAAGACTTTGTCAGCTTGATACATCCCCCAGTAGAACGGTAATTTTACTTACGACAAGCCCACACAAATCGCGAGAATCCCTGCAGAGTGGACGCGTACACCTTGCTGTCCCATTTCGCAAAGGTCTGCCCATGGGGTCCAGCCATTCCCGCATTGAGCCTGTGTGCTAATGTAATGAGATCACCTGTGTTTGCAGGCTTATAACAGTATCTACGTACGCAACAACTTGGACATCGACTTTTGGGTCGGTCTCCACTCGCCCCGCGAGCAAGGTCATCTTGTAGCCTGTGTAATCCGCCATGGCCGTCAGGAGCGGCGCCACCACCGAGGAAAATCGCTCTCGAGCACTACAAATACAAGGGAACAAAGTGATTAGAAAGGAGGTCATATACCCAAAACAATTCCACACTAACAGTTCGCGTTCCTCCTCGGTTGCTGGCGGAGTGCCCTCAAACACCTTGTTGTGCGCCTCCAAGAGCGCCTCGTGCTCCGCTACAGCCTCAGCGCGGATGCGTGCTTTCACCTCCTCCGACTCTGCTTCCAGTAGAGTGCGAGCAATTTCGCATTTAACCTTCAGGCGATCTTTTTTGGGGGTCCCCGAATGGTTCTCGGAATATTCCTGGGCGACCTTCTCCTTGAAATCAGGGTGCTGCATGTAGAACTGGTAGTCGACAATTCGTTTGGGTGCGGGGCCCTCCGGACGCGTCATTTGTTTCATGAAGGAGGACCATGGATTCCCCGACAAACCCATTGCCGTCCGCCGGTGATTAAACCAAGTCTTGATTTGCTGGGGGAAAAAAAGTCAGAACCTGAGCCGGAACTCGACTGAAGAAAAATAAAAACACTTACCTTCTGAGTGGCGTCAACCACGGTCACCTTCTGCTGTGTCTCCTCTGGTGTCAAATTCTCGGGCTCCACGACAGGGCTCTCCCAGTTCTCACTTGTGTCAACGAAAAGTGGCCCGCTGACATCTTCCTCGAGTGGTGAGCGCCAAGGGAAATTCACCCAGTATTGGGGAAAGACGCGGTCCCAGAGCTTGACCGTCAATTTTTTTCGCGATGCCTCGCAGTATGCAGGGACCCAGAGCTCTAAAAATTCTCCACGCCGCCCTTGGAATTTACTGGCTGACCCCCGTTTTTTAGGGACATTGCTGGAAGACGTCGCCATGCAGAAAGTGTGATGTTAGTGCGTGATATCACGCGTGATTGCGTGATACACACCTGCAAATAATCCACTCTCGAAAGCCGTGTGACGCCTGAGTGTGGCGGGTGGGGCGACGGTCGCTGGCACTTTCAGTTGCTGTAGGAATTCCGATCGCATAGCTTGCTATAGGTGTCTTGCGTCCCACAAGTTCTGGAAGAATCATAATTTTTCAATTTTATGCAAGTACACAACAATGAATCGCTGGGGTATCGCAATGAGTTAAAGGGCCGAAGGCCCCGCAAGATGAGCAATTCACACACAACAAAACACCCTACCCGTCGTCCGCGTACTGGACGTCACGGGGGCCAGGGACATAGTCCACGCCACGAATACACGCGCGCAATTTCTTCACGTTTCTAGAGCCCATGATTACCGCCTGCCCCAAATGATGGGTGAGAATATGGTCGATGGCGTCGATCCTGCGCCCCATGTTAGTTAATCACTAAAATATATTAATGGTGGCGAGACACTACCTTTGCGCAAAGAATTTGTTGACACCCCCCACAACCCACTGTTTCGGAGGGAGCGGGTCAAATGCAGGGTCATCCACGCCCATCCGGGACAATGCTTCGACAGGGTCCATCACGGCCAGAGGGCTGGGAGGCACCACAGGCAAGACGGGACGCGATACGCGGGATCCAGAACGTGCCGTGAAAGAACGCGAGGGCGTGGGTGACAACGACAGGGAAGAAGCTGAGGAGAGGGAAGACGACTCGACGACACTGTGACGCGTCTCGAGGACGCTGAGATCCCCATCAGCAACCCCGCCTCGAAAGCGTGGATCTTGCGGGAACGATAGCGCTGTCCATCATCGTCGACAAAGGATGTCTGCTGGGGTTTGGGCACGTTGGGTTCAGGGACGGCAGAGGTTTTATCGTCCGCAGAGGGGTTGGGAGATGCCGCGTCCTGCAGAGGACATCCATCCTCATGAAAGACGTCGCAGGCTTCGTTCCAGAGAGCGATCGCCGATTCCCAAGATTTGGCCGCGCGCCAACGACCCCGAGAAACACCCTCCACCTGTTGCCGCGCACGAGATCTGTCCACGTCAGAAGAGGTCCACACGAGAGGTGCACCAAACATACTCGCTCGAGAAAATTCCGCAAGTCCTCCCGTTCGTCACTACATAGATCTTGTTCCCTTTTTTGCAAAAGGTGCGAGCGTCTTTGTGGCCGTGTTCAAACCAATACCGGGGCTTGCAGTGTTGTCGCCCAGGCATAGGCGGCATGGAAGCAGGAGCGAAGGCACAAGGGCCGAGTACGGCAATCCCCAGGACCTACCTGCATCTTCCAAGGGTTAACGCGTTAAGCACGATGGCACGAAGTGGCACGTGACGAAACACGTTAAGCACACAGGCGCCACGGCGTCTGTACCGAAACATCTTCTTTCGGCATCTCACGGTGGATTCCCTACAGCCCATTCAGACGCCTAGCCCAATGTACTCGTCCACCTCCACCAATTGCATCCTCACGTATGACCTCAGCTGCGCCACCTTGTACTTTCCTCACTTTACTCAGCTGAAACCCCACTCACCATATGTTGGTTAGGCGAAAACTTGCAATGGCGACGCCGGAGGACCGAGAGCGGATGGTAGAAGCCTTGTGCGGTGATCTTAGGTGTGTTTCCACCTATTTGCTTTCACCGGGCCGGAGTACATATCCTGCTTCTACAGCGTTAAAATGGCGCCGCACCGTACTGAAAACCAAATTGAGGCCACACACGAGACTGTCGACGATTTCTACGCCCATATGCATGGAGAGGCAGTCGAGCGGGCATGGGCGCCACTCATGCGCATGCAAGAGATGCCTGCTGGCACAAGGCACTCCCACATTACTCAGGCTCCTTCTCAGGGAAAGGCCGCCAATTTTGCCAAACTCTGACGCTGCCCTGTAGTGTAGATGTTTGTACCTTGCTTCTAATCAATGCTTTGCGTCCTCTTATCCAAAGCAAGTGTGATTGAAATATCGACGAACAACATTTATGGCAACCAGGTTTATTCTACGTAGTCCGCACCGTATTTGTCCTTGAGCTCCTGCAGTTCTGCCTGTTCCTGAGCCTCCGCACGACGCTCTTCGAGTTGGCGTTGTCGTTCTATCCATGCCCGCGGCCCATGTTTCTTGCTGTATGCCCTGTTCCAATGAGATCGTTTGGTCAGATGCAGGTAGAAGCATCCGGGAAGCCACCTCACTCCAGACGGATGATTCGTTGCCGATGCGCAAGGTTGGGACCATTCCTGGGGTGGGATCAGCGAAATTGGTGTCAGCAAAACTGAGTGATGCGTACTTTTGGCGGAACCGGCGGCTGGCATCGCGGGCGCGAGCTCGGAATTCTTGGGCAAGCTCCGCGCGCTCCATAATTTTCTCGCGGTGTCTGGCCCCCCATAAGAATTAGGAGGATGGTAGAGCTGATATGCGAACGTACCGGGCCATCCTCTCTCGGCCCTTTTCTCTCTCCTCCTTGAGGTTTCTGTGTTCCATTTGAGTCCAGGGTACAATGGCTAGTGTCCCGGACAGACCTCTCGCGATACCGGGCAGATGCTTGGCGCCGCGCAGCCATCGTGGCAGCAGATTGCTGCCTTTTCTCCCGAACCTTGGGGGGTGCCGCCGGCCTGGGAGGAAGTCAGAGAGCGTCCAGTCCTGTGGTATTAGGTTGCCTAGAAGTGTACACGGTGTTATCTTTATTTTTGGTCGTGGTAGAACGAGATTGAGTGGTCATGGTCGTGGGATGGATAAGAGTGCGGAGTACAAAGAAGGATCAACTTGTCAATTGCGTGCACCGACTTTCTGAATATTCCACAGTGTGTCGTAAATTGGCTCAAAAAATATATGTTGCTCTTGAAGAGCTTCCAAAAGATTTTGCCTCTTCAGAATTGGGCCTGAGAGCGCCTTTGAAGGCGAAGCGCACAAAAGGTGTTCGTAGCAATTTCGTGATATACCCATACAAAGTTCGTGATACACCCTTTGCCAAAATCCCGCGGGCGATCCGGGGGTGCACTTGCCACCTCAAATACTTCGGATTTCACAACAGGATGTAGACAGTTTGAGCCCTGGTGTATTAACGCGAAACTGGGTAAGGACTAGCTATACTCGTAGACAAATTCCACTATTCCCAGCGACGATACATCTTCAGCCCTTCGACCCACCGGTTCCTACGCGCATCCTCCCGTGCTACCCGTTCTGCATCAGTCATCACGCTCGCGTTCACGTCAACATCACTTCGAAAACCGTTGGCGACAAAACGGAAAATGCCCGCAGGAGTGTACTGAGTAAAGGAGAACCTTTTCTCGTGGGGCTGAATTGACGTATTGGAGTGGCGAATGAGGGCGGAGGGAATTAAAATAGTACATCCCGGTGGAAATCGTATGATCAGCTTGAGATCCCACAAGATAAGGTGCCCACCCTTGTCGGGGTCAAAGTCGCCGAGGGCTGTGATCGCGCACCAGCCCCATGCCAGGTTGGCGAAGTCGAGATGAGGATATGTGACCGTCCGCAAGCCGAAATTGAAGGTGGCTGCAGCGAATACGGAGATCGAAGGGAGAAAGTTGCGTTTGAGTTGGTGGTTCCACTGGTGAAGATGGTCGAGCGTCGTGCTGTAGTGCGCATGGAGGTCTGGGGCGTATGTCTGAAACAAACCTGGGCAAAAACAATCTTAGAAACGAATAGGGAGAAAAACATATAGCGTACCATTCGTGAAACCGGCAATGCGCTGAAACGGTTCACTTGCCAGGAGGCCAGTGAGCACGATGGTGTGGAGAACACTGTTAAAGAAGCCCATTGGGGCCTCTTGCCCACCGCCCATCGAGTTCCCCATGGTCTTGGGACGAATCGGCCCGCGACGTGGAATCTTCTCCTCGAGGGGTGTGGCCTTGGCGCCCTTGCGCTTCCTCTTCCTCTTCTCATCCTTCCGCGTACCATAGTATACGCCCGAAAAAGTGTGATTATAAATACCATTTGCAGCCTCCTCCATCAGGTCGGCCGCCTTCTGCGCGACATCGGTCTTCCAATCCCGATCGCGAGGGTGGCCGCCGAAGACACCCATCACGTATCGGTCGGCATCGACGAGGGGCCCGGGTTTCCTGTACCAGACTTAGATCAGCCAGAAATGACCATGATCTGTTGATCTAGCAAACGCACCCATTCCAATCCACAAACCTCATACCCGGGATATGCTGTGCTTCTTCAAATGTGTACTCTCGGGACTCGGGCTCAAAGTCGGTTTCCGGCTCACGAAGGCCAACCCAACCCGTTGATGCCACCCCAGGGTGCGTGCTAAAGGCAAAATCGACCGGTACGGGTGAGCTCTGCCGGAGACGGACAAGGGCGATGGCCTTGGGGGCTTTTGGCATGCCAGGGATGTCCCGCAGGACTTCACGCTTTGCTTTGCGGGCCGCACGAGATCGTTCCTTTTGCTTTTGTTTGTGTGCCTGCTGGGCAGGGCTCAAAACAGCGGCGTGAGGATCTGCTGGAGGTGGAGGGTGGGCCACAGGGCTGGTTGGCTGTGGTGCCTTCTCCCATCGTGCCCGCGCGGCGCTGAGAATGGCAGATTCGCGACGCTGAGCCTGGGGCTTGGTTTTGAGTTTAGGCGGGTGGTGGAAGAGGTGTCGGTGAGGGCCGGAGAGAGGACAAGGGTGGTGAAGTGTTGGCAGCAGAAGGGAGGTCGTCGTCGTTATCGCTGAGGTCGGTGAGGTCGCTCTCGACATCGCTTTCCTCTTGCGGGCCAGCATCGTGACGGGCGATCATGTCACGGAGTCGAAAGCCGGGCACGACAACAACATCACTAAACTCCGCATATAATTTGCCATTGCGAAGAGAGCGACCTAGAGTATTGGTGAGTAGAGCTCCAGAACTAAAAACACCCGAAAAGGACAAAATATACGGTGATAAAAAAAAATCCCAAAAAAAGTTGAAAAAAAAGGGAAATGGGGGAACACGCGATGAACGTGTCAAAAGTAAGTAGAGATTGAGGCAAGTACGAGTAGAGATTGAGGGGGGTACGAGCACACGCAATTCGCAGTCCCAAAGTCGGGCACGCGTTCTATGCGGTGGCACGCATGGGAAGAATGAAAGGGAAAGGGATGGGTGGATGGGATGGGTGGATGAAGAAATAAATAAAATAAATAAACGAGTGTTCACCTGAGCTTCCGGACATGCTGAAGTATGGTCAAAGAGAAGTTGTAAGGACGCGTCCAAGCTTGATGTCAATATTAATATAAGCTATGTGTGACGCGGGCTCGCCCACGTGCTTAACGCGTTAACCCATGGACCTTTGCTACTTACCTGCTTCTACCTTTCTCTTCGTGGTATGGCGTCTTCAAGCTCAGCGGGTTCTGGAAAACCTCATGTTCCCGCTCGCCATGGTCGGGTGATGAAACGGATTCGCGGCCGACACCTCGAAATAGTGGACTCTGCCTCGACCTCTGTGTCGACTTACTCTTTTGCGCCTGAGGTCTTCTTGGCTGACGTGAACATTCATCGCCCAATTACGACTTTTGTGGATCGCCCATCTGAGGACGGTCGACGAATGTACCGGGATGTAGTGCCCATCCAACCACCATCCCCAGTCAAGAACGCGCGTATAAACACAGATAGGCGCCAGTCACAGCCAATTGCTGCGCCATCCCCGCCTTTCTCGTTCTCTGATGCGTCTGATGATCGCTACGAGATGTTTCATGATGGAACAGCGGACGATCCCCCAGTCCCATCGCTTCCTGACATTCCACGACCACACAAGGCCATCTTTTCGGTAAGCTTTTATTTCAGGAGAGAAATCACAGGGGCTCATGGGGAAATAGGACAAGACCCTGTACGAATGGAAGAAGACGTCCCGCGACCGCTACGTTTTGGAGTTTCTGCGGATGGATGGATGCGGGGACGCCAGCGACAAGTTGTGCCCTGGGTGCTTGAATCCGGCCAGGCGCCCTGCCTACCGTTGTCGCGAATGCCAGGGGGGAATCCTGTACTGCAAAGAATGCTGTGTGGCGAGGCATTTGGAGCACCCTCTTCATATTGTTGATGTAAGTGCTGGATTTGCTTGCAGGAGACATTGCGCTGAGTCTGGTTTTCAGGCCTGGAACGGCTCGCGGTTTCTGCGAACATCCTTGAAGGCGCTTGGACAGCGGGTTCAATTCGGCCACCTACCTGGCCAGCGCTGCGGCAATCCTGAGCCGGCGAGGAGCGGGTTTGTGGTCCTCCACCACAACTCCATCCACGAGGTCGCCGTCGATTTTTGTGGTCCTGGGTGCGAGAACCGAGCGCGTGCGGGACAGCACGACACACAACTGCTGCGTGGGGGTTGGTTTCCCGCCTCTGAAGACCGACCGCAAACATGCATGACGTTGACGGCCTTGGAACACTTCCACATCGCCACGTTACAAGCAAAGACGACGATGTACGACTACTACAACTCCCTCGAAAAATTAACGCGGCTTGATGGTACGACGCCTCCCGATCGGTACCAAGTATTTATACGGATCTGTCGGAAGTACCGGCATACATTAATGCTAAAGCACGGGGGTCGTGGACACGATCCGGGAGGTGCAGAGGCGACCAAACCTGGGGAGCTGGCAGTACGGTGTCCGGCCTGTCCACGCCCGGGTATCAATCTGCCGCAAGGCTGGGAGAAGGCGTCGAAGGAAGATAGGTGTGTATGTCTCTTCAGCACGGCCGGCAAGCTCTGATTTGTCGAGAATATAGGTTTATATACACGCTGTTCCTCGCACTTGACGCGGGCTTTCGTCTTAAACGCGGGCTTGTCTCCAGCGAACTGAAGGATCCTGGTTTGGGCACGGGCTTAGCGTATCTGCTGGAAAATATACCGTATCGCGAGTATCTGCTCACAGTTACGGATCAGAAGGAGGTACGTGACTCTTCTCAGTAAAAATCTGCCGCAATAACAATGGCTGCAGATGAGCACTTGCAGTGGCCTCGCTGCCCTCGACTATGCGAACACTAAATTTTCGCGCGGATACAGTACGACCGGTGTGGGGATGGGGGTTTGCGCCCGTCACGAGTTCGTTCAGCCTAACGGTGTTGGAGATCTTCAGAAAGGGGAGCGGTGCGTGATCCTCGACTATCTTCTTTAAATTTCATGATTATTGACTGGCATTAGATTTGCAAATATAGATTACATATTCGCTTCAATACTTCGTCACCACGATCCCTTGCTGCGCATGATTATATCTTATGATATAGTCTGCCAGTGGTGGAAGCAGTTGTTCCAGCGGCTGCTCCTCCTGCCTGAGCTCGTACGATTCATCCTGGTCCTTCCGTGGATAGCGTTCGTGATCCCTAAGATGCACATCCACGCGCACACATTGTTGTGCGGCATCTTATATTCGTTGAATCTGATTCCGGGGAGTGGCCAAACGGACGGCGAAGGGATCGAGCGGCCATGGGCCAACATCGGAGGAATTGCGAGCAGTACAAGGATAATGGGCCCAGGGGCGCGCAACGACACGATAGATGACCATTGGGGGTTCTGGAACTGGGTGAAATTGATCTCGTTGGGTGAGTTCTACCCAGCACTTTAGCTAACACTTACTGATTTGAGTGGTTATCAGCGAAGACCTTACGCCGGAGGCTTGACGCTGCACTGGAGCAGCAGGTCATTCAGCAGGAAGCGCTGGATGAGTTTTCTAGCCAACAGCAAGGTCGCATTGAGTCGTGGAAGAAGATGGTTCACAACTACGAGAATGATTCAAAGGCGAAAAACCCGTACGAGGCGGTAGGGTTGGTAGTTGTGGGTAAATGGATTCTATTCAGATTGTCGATGGTAATTGATGCGATCAATGTTTAGGTGTAACGGAGATGGAAGTGCGGCTGCAGTTCCAGCGGGAAGAGGAGGAAGCAGCGAAGAAAGGGCTACCAGCGAAGCACAAGATCACCCCGAGCGCCTTCATGACGGAGTGCTTGGAGATCGAGGATGAACAGTGCGTATACATGCGCACCTTCGGATAATTGGCTGTTTCTGATGGTCAGGCGGATTAGGCGTGAGGTGCGCGTGCAGGCTGAGCTCAAAAAATCCAAGACGGCCACCCAGGAGGTTGACATGTCAGCGCTCCGCACGAAGCTGTTACGGCGCCTGCAGCGCCTGAGAAAGCTCCAGGGTACCTATTCGCCAGCGTCGATCATGGCGTTGGAGAATCGGGACGCACCAGCAAACGAGCAGGCAGAGGACGAGCCACTCTTCCTGCCGTCTGCACTCTCGGAGGCGGAACGCGGGAATGGAGGCTGCACACCGGGGCTCTACGAGATGGAGCTGTTGATGCGTGAGGCACAGTGCGGCAGTGCGCTGGCGAAGCTCCGGAACCAGCTCGTGATAAAGGCAAGGTTTCTGAATTACAAGAGCCTTCACGCACGAGGGCAGGGGTCGACGACGCGAGCGCGGTCGATTGTCGCTCGGAACGAGTTGAAGATCCGACTGCACTCGGAGAAATATCAAATGGCGTGGGCGGTTTTGATGGCAGCTTCAGGGAACGCAGGTGAGGCACGGGTGGGATGGAAGAAGCTGAGAAAGGAGGACATCAGGTGTATGGAGGACGCAGATGACTTGAAGCGGAAGCAGGAGAAACGGAAGAAGGCGAAGACAAGGCGAAAGAGAAAGCTCGACGAGCTGCTGTCTCATGGGGTGGACGTTCCGGCGTGGGCGCAAGAGGGGAGCGATGACGAGGACAATAACCAGGTGGAGACGCAAACGGAAGGACGGGGAAAAGGGGAGAGTAGGAGGGAGGTGTCCTGGATATGGACCGCGGCGGGGAGCACAGGGACGGATGCGGCATTTGAGGATGGTGCGTATTTTCTCTATTATTTCGTGAAGGGAGGAGCTGATTTTGTTTCCAGCACTGCGCATTGAGTGGGCAAAGGCGTATGCGCGGTCGCGAAGGTGGAATGAGGAGGTGCGCCTGCTAAAGGAAGAGTTCCGGCGGCTGCCGATTTCGCTGGAGTGGCAAGGAGCGTTGTGGGCAGAGAGGGCAAAGGCGGTGTCAGCAGCTACGGGCCCACAGGAGGAGGCGTACGCTCAGGGCAAGGTTGCATATGCTCTGAAGCAAGAAGCTCTGTTCTTGGGTCTCGCTGCGAGAGCCAGGGAGACAGAGACGGCACCAAAGCTGGGGCGAGGGAAGAGGGGGCCAAGGGATTTGATTGTGGATCCCCTGGCGCAGGCGACCTGGACGAATTACGGGAAGGGGGACGGCGAGGATGATGGGGATGACGATGCAGTTTTGATGGCGGCGGCGGACGAGGCGGACGCTGACGACGAGCGAGGGGAGCTGGAGAGCGATGAGGAGGTCATTATGGGGGGTGAGGTGGATGATGTATGAGTGGTTGGCGCACTCTGCTGCCGTTTTTTTTGGGTGGCGCTATTGGACCTAGACGCCTATGGCGCCTATTTGTGCGGGTCGGAGCGGCAAGATCCGAGTCAGTTTTAGTGGATATTTATTCAAGTTTTGTATTTATCGCATTTATCGGCAGCATGGCAGAGGCGTGGGAAGTGTCCAGGAGGTGCCGAGGGAAGCCGCAGTGATGTGCAAACGGCAAAGAAAAGGACCTGCAGTACCCGAATGATTCCGAGACATCCCGGAATTCCATATATGGGTTCCCTAAGATAACGCATTAAGGCCCGTGGTATGAGTCCATGGTTTAACTGGTTAACCTGGCCTTATATCCTGTACTCCAAGAGCTTGAACGATGTCCAACGGAACTACGTGATCCACGACAAGGAGATGCTTGCGATCGTCCGAGCCCTAGAGGAGTGGCGGCACTTCCTCGAAGGCGCGCAGCACCCGGTTGAGATCTGGACGGACCACAAGAACTTGGAGTACTTCCAGAAGTCGCAGAATCTGAACTGGCGGCAGGCCAGGTGGTCCCTGTACCTGTCCCGGTTCGACTTCGCCTTGTTCCACCAGCCGGGTCACCTCATGGGTCGCCCGGATGCGCTCTCCCGCCGCCCGGACCACGGCACTGGATCCAAGAACTCGGACGTTACGCTCCTTCGGCCGGAGCTTTTCCGGATCCGGGCGATGGAGGGGATCGTGGTTGATGGACCCGAAGTCCCCCTCCTGCGCGACGTCCAGAACGTGTTTGCAACCGAGCCGGAACTCGAGGATCCCGTTGCGCTTGTCGCCCGGGAGCTTCTCAAGAACCGGAAGGCCCCTTCTCCCCGCTCGGCTGAATGGCAGATCTCGGACGGATTGCTCCTGTTTCACGGTAAGATTGTCGTGCCACGGAACAAGGACCTCCGCCGGCGGATTATGGAGCAGCACCACGACACGCGGGTCGCTGGACACGCTGGCCGCTTCAAAACGTTGGAGTAAATCTCCCGGAACTACTGGTGGCCCCAGTTTTCCTGACACGTCGGTCAGTACGTCGGAACCTGCGACGCGTGTAACCGGACAAAGGCGCTTCGGCGAGTTCCCCACGGTGAGCTCCATCCGACTGAGATTCCGGCCGAGTGCTGGGACACCGTCTCGGTGGACTTCATAGTCAAGCTTCCGGAGGCGCACGGGTTTGACGCGGTCATGGTTGTTGTTGACGTCCTTGGTAAGCGGGCCCACTTCAATGAGTGCCACACCAGCCTCGGAGCAGTCGGAGCTGCCCGGTTATATTACCGGAACGTGTGGAGGCACCACGGAACCCCCCGGAAGTACATCTCCGACCGGGGTCTGCAGTTCATCGCTGAGTTCACCCGGGAACTGTGGCGCCTCATCAGTATTGAACCCGCTACCTCCACCGCTTACCACCTGCAGACCGATGGTCAGACCAAGCGCGTCAACCAGGAGCTCGAACAGTTCGTCCGTATCTTCACGAGCTACAAACAGGACGACTGGGATGAGCTCCTACCGGCGGCCGAATTCGCCTACAACAACCATGTCCACTCCTCGACGCAGCAGGTGCCGTTTATGACGGACACCGGCTGGCTCCCTCGGATGGGTTTCGAGCCCAACGGCATGCGCTCGGCCGACGAATCGGTCAACAAGTTCTGCGACCGAATCGCCGCTGGAGTGTCCGAAGCCAAGGCTGCGCTCGTCAAAGCCAAAGACGAGTTCAAGCTGTACTACGATCGCCAGCGCGTACCCGTGCCGGAGATCAAGGTAGGCGACCGAGTCTGGGTGGATGCGTCTGACATCAAAACAACGCGCCCGTCTCCCAAGTTCTCGGATAAGTGGCTCGGACCCTTCAAGGTCGTACAGGTTGTGGGAAAAGGCGCGTACAAGCTCGAGCTCCCTCCACGGTACTCCCAGCTCCACCCGGTCTTCCCGGTGGTGAAACTCGAGCTTGCGAAGCCGGACCCGTTCCCCGGGCGCCCCCGGAACGATGAACCCCCCACCTATCCTCCGGACGGATGGAGACGAGAGGTGGGAGGTCGGCGAGATCCTCGAAGCACGGGTCCGGTACGGCAGCCTCTGGTACATGGTGCGCTGGAAAGGTTATGGTCCGGAGCACAATAAGTGGGTAAAGCACTCTGACGTCTTCGCCAAGGACGCCATCGATGCCTACTACCGCCGCTACCCCAACACTCCTCGCCGGATAGCCTCGGCCGCTTTCGACTCGCTGTCCTTCCGGAGGCGTGATAGGACCATCCGCTTTATACGTCGAGACGCCGTATTCCAAGGGGGGGGGTGATGTCAGGGGAACCCCCGCTTTAGACAGTTTTCCATCTGGACCCAATCCGGATGCTCTGGATGCTTCGGGCGCTTCAGGTGCTTCGGGCGCTTCTCCGGATGGTTTTCCGCCCGGCACTCCGGACACTTCTGCGCCCTTCTATCCGACTGCCAAACCACCTGGGACATCTGTCCGCTCTCGTTGGCACGTGCTATGTGATCAGGCCCGCGATCATTGTAGATACCTCCGGACACGTGCTACTGGGTAGTTACCAACTAGTATATAAGGTTTCGCCTAGCGTGGGAATCCTCATCCTTTCTTCTCTTCGGATTCCCCCGCTAGGTGCGTAGTATTTCCGCTCCTGTATTTTAGTACCTATATTTATTCTTCGGATTCCCCCGCTAGTTTCCGCGCCCTGCGCTGAGCTTAAGGTTGCCCTTACAACTACTGGACTTTGCAAAGGTGGATACCAACAAACCAGAAGCATTGAAGGTGAGCATGTACAAACAAATTTAAAAAAATAACCGGCTGCCAGAGAGTTGAAGGACCATCAAACCCTATTTATCTTGGGCTCAGTTCTTTGGGCAGACTGGTGGCTGTACACTTTGAGTGTAGAAAAAAGGTCCAAACAAATTGGAAAGAATTCTGGGAGGTAGATCTAATGTTTGCAATAAGTACATCCTAATAGGGTGATCTACCTCCCGGAAGCTTTTTTCCCAACTTGTTAGGATTTCTTTTCTACACTCAAAGTGTACAGCCACCAGGCTGCCGAAAGAACTGAGCCCAAGATAAATAGGTCACTGCTACCCGACCAAATTAAGAGGATGATACGGGCAGCCAGTAAATTCAAGCTCAAATTTATGGCCTTGTTGATTGCTCGTGAAGTCAAGTTGTAGGTACCTATATGGAAGCACCCGTCAGTAAATAAGGCACAGTATGACTTCGCGTGCCGCCGAGATGCCGCTGCGTGCCTCCGATTAAAACACGGAATTAGGGTTTTTATCATGCCCTTTGGTTTACTTACCAGCTTTCTTCTCAGACTGAGGTTATACGGCTCGGAAGACCCATTTCATTGTGGGGATCACTTGGTGAAAACTTCATGGCCATAGGGCAACTCAGTGCTTGACAGAGCACTATTCTTTGCACAAAACCCGCTGAGATATCAGTGTAAACAATCTTCCAATGGTTTTCATTGAATTCGGGCTCTCCAGGTAATAAAACATCAGATCCCACCACTCCGATGCCCGGATGCATCTAATGCTTGCCCTACACCTGAAATGAAACCAGGTGTGAATCGCCGGTTAGTATACCCCACCGTGAACGCAACTGCCTCCAACATTCACTCCTGTACGTATGAACTCAACCTTCATCCCTATTTTTCATCTAAATCCACCTTGCACCTCTCACAAAGTGTCACCAAAATATTGTGAAAGGTGAATGATTCTTTTTTGGGGATGAAGACGTCACTTACTAGAGAGAGTATGGTGTGGGACTATAGTCCTTGGTGTAGTGATGGCTTCTGGGACGCCCATCAGAGTAAGGGGGCATAGGGTGGGAAAATAATGCTTGCTGCAGTGATGGGTGTTCGGGATACCCAACAGAGAGAGGAGGCATGGGATAGAAAAATATTCTTTGTGCTTTGAAAAGAGATAGATATTGTAGTACAATTATAATTCTGTTCACTCAGAACTAGAGAGAGAGGGCATGACCTGGGAAAATAGTACATATGTATAAATGGCAGGAGGACAAATTCCTCAGCACTGGATTTTAATCTCCTGATGTAAAGTAACAAGCCGAGCGGCTGACCGGCAGCAATTTGCTGGCTGCCGATCCTGGTGAGGTGACATCAATGATGGGCGGCGCAAGTACTCTACGGCAGTATAGTTACTCGTCGTCGTGGCCACCTATAAATCAGCTAATGGTCCCCAGACACAGGCTAAAACTAACGTACCATATCCACTATGAATTTTCGACGCAATTCTTCTCCTCTCGAGGAATGCTTGCCCAACTTGCATTGGAAATGGTCCAGATTTTGGTCAAAGATATGTAGACAACGGAGTGGTGAGTTGTGTAAATGTTATCCTGGAGTGTATCCTCATTAAATGAAGGTAGGGCCAGAGCAATAGCGCACACTTACTAGGACAGATGCATCGCCACAGGCAAGCCAAAACATGGTCTGCTTGATGGTATGTCTGAGAAATCTCACCGATCATACCACCAATCATCTCATTTGCGTGGTATTTCCATATCCCAAATGCTCTCCTGATGTAGCTTGGTCGTTTTGGCACGTCCAGCTCAATCGCAAACACGCTGAAACGCCGTAACAAGAGCGCGCGGCATCTAGTGCTATTTTGCGATTTCCTAGGACCAGTATTTATACAACGGGAAAGCGCTAGCACTTCTGAAGTGTTATTACTAGCACTCAGGACTCTGGCTAGGTGATATAAAGGAGAACTGGAGTGAGCCCAAGCTGCCGGTTGCAGCATCAGATACGACTAGTGTGACGTGCTAGTACGGTCTGAAGGCACAAACCATGGGGAAATAACCATAAGCCTACACAGTCAAGGTGCTAGCCACCTAGGAAGCGAGACACAGGAGAGTGGTATTGCGAGCATGCTAGCTGGAGGTGCGAGCGGCGAGTCTGGGATCTGAAGGGTAGTAAACTATGCACTAGCAGCCTTCTAGCAAGGGTGTCAGTATGCGGAACACTACTAGTGATCAACCCGAGGCCTGAAACACAGATGCGAGCAGGTGACTGTCGCGACGCGGTCGCGAGTCACAAACAGAGACAAGTAGACAGTGGAGGAATAGCTAGCAGGCTATTGGTGCGGATGCGCAGATCACCACATATGCAGTAACAGATAAACGGACTGCTAGCCGGTGCTCTGACTCGTGCTAGATGACTCCAGGCGGCGGATTCAACTCCGCTTCGTCAGGATAGCGATTCCAGCAGCTGATGGCAAGCTGAGGGATCACTCACGATACCCATAAATGGACGCTAGCGGATCAGTGTGGTTGTTCTGCTTGGCATAGACCCATCATAAAACCAAACGGCAGCACCAGACCTTGTAGGTACATTATAATGTGCCCTGGATTTTCCAGCAGTGCACATTAATATGTGCACTTTGCATCTCCTGGCCTGGTGCACATTGTAATGTGCACCCTTCCCCTGCCATTCCCGGCATGCTACTGCCAGTTCCGGCATCAATGGCATGAGGTATCCTTATTTGTACCTGCTTATACACCTTCTGCATTGGGCTACAAATTGATTGACAGCACCTGCCTGTCAATCAACACTATAACAACAATTGATGGAAAGTTCCCAGGCATGTACATCAACTTTGCCATCATTTATCGCCGGCTCTGGGAATTTATTTTGTGTTTTGCGCAATAACTAGGGGGTCTCTTGCAAAACTGTAAATACAGCCAAATAGCCCTTGGCCGGCTCTACAACTTTGATTTTGAGACCATTTTTAGCCAACTGCCATTTTTGGTCACTACGCTTTTGGCCCAAAAAGGAAATTACAGTGTTTTCTGTCTCCCTAGCTCAATTCTTAACCATTTTGGATGATCTAACCACATAGACCTATAGATCTGTGGTCATCCAAGCCACCTGGGACACAGTAGAGCCTATTAGAGAACAATAATAGGGTGAAAATAGCGAAAATCCTTAAATTACATTCTGATCATGATATCTTGGGTATATACCCTTGTAAATGACTCATGGATACACAACATTGTTTCTTTGGGCTGCAAAGACATTCCTCAGATAGGTGATCAGATGCTAATAATTAAAAACATCGTATTTTGGCTATACAAAGAAAATCTATTTTGACCTTACTATGCACTCCTCCATCATGTAAGGCCTTCCCAAACACATCATTTGGATGTTTCTCATGTATATGGAATAGAAAAGTAAGTAATGCACACCTGGAATGGGGAACACTCCGTAGTGCAGGGTGATCTTCTTGGATGTACTTGTTCACTATGTTCTGGCTGCCATAGGGCCAAGCCTACTGTTAAAACACTTAATACTAGTCTAAATAAGCCTTAAGAACGGTTTTGGGCCAGAAATTGTCACAATATTTGATAGTAAACTTCAACAGTGTGATTTGACACTTTTTGCTTGTTTCATGAATAGTGCATTATGTAGGCCAGATAGTGCAGAATAAACATCAGAAATGGAATCAGACAGTCAAATACACCAGATTATTCTTTACCTCAAGTGATTTGGTTAGGTTTTGGTTGAATGCTGCTTCCGAGCATATAGGTCCAAGAGCAAGTTTTCACACTATATGCTCACCTTAGCTCAAAACACCATCTGGCCAAAAATTGACCAAAATGCTTCAAATAAAGCCTAATCTGGTGTATTTTGACTGTCTGATTTCATCTGTGGTGTTTATTTTGCCCTATCTGGTCTCCATAGTGCCCTATTCATGAAATTAGCAAAAGGTGACAATAGACACTCTTGGAGTTTCCCTCACTGTATGGGCGCTCTTTTTGATTCAGAACTGTTTATGTAGCTCAGTTAGACTGGAAATGGTCTTCAGAACATTGTTTATGACCCTGTGGCATCCAGAACATGGTGAACAAGCACCCACAAGAAGGTCACCCTGTACCATGGAGTGTTCCCCGTTCCAGGTGTGCATCACTTACTTTTCTATTCCATATACATGAGAAACATCCAAATGATGTGTTTGGGAAGGCCTTACATGATGGAGGAGTGCATAGTAAGGTCAAAATAGATTTTCTTTGTATAGCCAAAATACGATGTTTTTAATTATTAGCATCTGATCACCTATCTGAGGAATGTCTTTGCAGCCCAAAGAAACAATGTTGTGTATCCATGAGTCATTTACAAGGGTATATACCCAAGATATCATGATCAGAATGTAATTTAAGGATTTTCGCTATTTTCACCCTATTATTGTTCTCTAATAGGCTCTACTGTGTCCCAGGTGGCTTGGATGACCACAGATCTATAGGTCTATGTGGTTAGATCATCCAAAATGGTTAAGAATTGAGCTAGGGAGACAGGAAAACACTGTAATTCCTTTTTGGGCCAAAAGCGTAGTGACCAAAAATGGCAGTTGGCTAAAAATGGTCTCAAAATCAAAGTTGTAGAGCCGGCTGAGGGCTATTTGGCTGTATTTACAGTTTTGCAAGAGACCCCCTAGTTATTGCACAAAACACAAAATAAATTCCCAGAGCCGGCGATAAATGATGGCAAAGTTGATGTACATGCCTGGGAACTTTCCATCAATTGTTGTTATAGTGTTGATTGACAGGCAGGTGCTGTCAATCAATTTGTAGCCCAATGCAGAAGGTGTATAAGCAGGTACAAATAAGGATACCTCATGCCATTGATGCTGGAACTGGCAGTAGCATGCCGGGAATGGCAGGGGAAGGGTGCACATTACAATGTGCACCAGGCCAGGAGATGCAAAGTGCACATATTAATGTGCACTGCTGGAAAATCCAGGGCACATTATAATAGTACTACAGGGGCAGCTCACGGCAGTCATTTCATTGGCTGTTGTATCTATCACATCATTTTCACTCATTTATATTATTCATTATGTTTATCACATGTACCATGGACCTCAGTAGTATAAAGGGAGCACAAAGCAGGCTAGAACCTCAGATTATTACACCCCGACTTTGTACGAAGTTGGTGCAGGTGGTCTCAGGTTGCTAGTGGAGATTGTACACACACTTCACAAGTAGTAGCTTTATTGGAATCAATACTGTTGACTCTGGACACGTCGAGATCTTAGTTGAGGTTCTAAGTTGTTGGCTCGCGGAGTCTTCACGTATAAAACCAAGGGTGTTCTCTTCGAGAACCAGCTAGCAGTTGCGCTAGCAGCTTTGCCTTCACCCCGATATATTTGTAGTGTGTTGGATCGCCTGCTAGGTGATTGTTTGTTGACTCGAGCCCACTAAGAAGAAGACGGACTAGGTGCCCCCACCTCTAGACCGACTGTAACTTGTCAGTTACTTCGCCTTCACCCCGATATTGACGGAAGCGCTGTCGTAGTGTGTTGGGTCGCTAGCTGGACGCTTATAGTGTCTATTGCCAATACAAAGTGGAAACGTTCCTGTTCTTTGTTAAGGAATAGGTCAGCAGCTTAAGGACTGCCTTGTCGCTTGAGGATTGAAGTCCCCTTGTTGTTAGCCTCAATAGTCTTTGGGTATCCCATTGCGAGGATTTTCACAAACCTACATACTCTGCCCTGGTGCCCCTCGATCTAGCGATCCAGCCACCTTGTATCCAACCCATAAACCCCTGCCCATCCCAGGTGCTAACGGTATTGTTGTTGGCAGCTGCGTAGTGCTAGCGTGTTGTTGAACGGCTTTGTTGAAGTCTAGCAGTCGAATTGTGTTTGTTCCAAACCCGCTGGTCGCATACTACGGCCCAGACCCGAACTCACAAAGAGAAGCACTTACATCTTTGGAGGAATAGATTGTTGTAGTGGTGGTTTTGTGGTTGTTTTGTGCAAGCACAAATCTAAGCTATTTCTAGTTGTATATCAAGTGCACCGTTTCAACGCATAGATGTTTCAGCTCCCCAAGTACATGCTGAAGTATGGGCTAAAATAGCGTGAATGAGAAATTCGGAAAAATTTAACTAGGCACGCATCCCGGGATTATGTATCATCTATGCCTGGACCGATTAATCAACACATTTCCTCATACAATGAGTACCAGACTCAAGGGAGTTTTGGGCAGCCAATAATCAATTCTCCTTGCATTTAAGACCATTATAGTGGAGATATGGCCAGGTCAATGGGGTTTTCAAGGATTTGGATGAATTGATGATGGTGGTACACGTTCCCCAGCTCTCAGTGTTTCTCTCCTGGTCAATCAATTTTTCTGTGGATTTCAATTACTTGGTCGGCTTTTCTCAATGCCTTCTGCTCCAGTGGGGCATTGCACTCGCCTTGGCCCTTGTGCATCTTGACATCGCCTCAGGTTGCACATATAGACAGCGCCATTTGTTTTCGAGCTGTCGGTTCGTTTGTTCATGCTCGTGGAGTATCTCATTCTACTTTTAGACTCTATCTGGATGCTGGCTAGGTCCCTTGTCATATGGTGTATGCGGATATCGGGCGGTGTAAGCTCATTCCTACATCTCATGCATTCTCGAATCGGGTGGTTCCCTAGATGCAAGTAAACAGCTTCTTGGGGGCTTCTCTGAGATAACTAGTTGCTCTTTCTCTCCACATTGTACCCCAGGATTCAGCAGGATCTCTTCCATCGATTGATTCAATTCTCCTACACCCTTCTACATCACTACCTTGTGCACAATCCGGTGCTTGCGCTGCCAGCCGCGATGGCCTTCTAGCGGGAGTTTCCTTATGTTCATGTTTCCATAACGAGTCCTAAGGCTCCAGCCATTTAGTTTTTATTTATGGAAACCTGTGAAATAAATGGAAACGGTTGGAAAGCATTTGTAAACCGTATAAAACAATTTATACACCTATTTTCTAGGTTTCTTCTTTTGAACCAGTGCACTTCTCGCAGTCGCCAGGTATAATAATTTCCATTCCATCAGAAAGAAGATCATATGTGTGTTGCGTACTTCAACAACAAACAGGCTTCCACAATCTCCCAAACTGACAATCTCCCAAACTGAAAATCCCCCGAACTGACAATCTCCCGCATGGATGGTCTCCCAAATTGACAATCTCCCAAATTGATGTTCTCCTGTGGGGAGGTCATCAGTATTTCCCTGGCAAGGGGTTCTTTTACTTCGGTTAGCAGGAGATCATCAGTGGCCTGTAAATGTATCCACTTTGCGGTTGCAATTGGAGCCACCCAATAGCTGATTCGTGTTGCGTCATCTGGTGGCTCCGCCTGCCAAAAATACCTGCGGATGGCTGTCGGAGCCATTGGGAATAAATTTAGCACAGTGGAGCCATCAGTTCACGCACCAAAAATCAGCCATTGGGTGGCGAGAGTGAATAAAGTAACTTGTGGCATACCGCTTTTGCATGAAATTAGGTCAGACTCACTTCCACAACTATTCCATGTGTACTGAAACAGTTCCAGATCAAGTTTATGAACTTCAATAATAAGTTGAGATATATTCCAATAGTTTGTTGTGTAAAAGTTTGACTTAAGTTTCAGAAATACAGGGTTCGACTTGGTTTCTGCAGGTGGAAGCCTGAAGAACATTGTCCTGATGCTGTATGAACAACCACAAACCCCTATGAATGTGCTTTAAGCCTATATACATGACTAAGATATAGCTTTTGGGCCTCAAATCACTTCAAGTTAACCACAAGTTAGTCGGGCAAAAGTAACTTTTGCCATCTGATGGCATCATTCAAAGTTACTTAAAGTTATTTTCGCTATTTTCGCTCACTTTACTTTACTTTCCTGCCACAAGTAAAGTAAAGTTACTTTTGGCAGGCTAAGTTAGTTTTTCCAAGTAACTTTAGTAACCATCTCTTCATGGAGGGATGGTTGGCTATCAGGCATTCATAGAGCGGCTTGACACGAATGACTTGCAGCGGACCGGCAGTGACACTGGAAGACGTGATCAAAGCAGTGTTGTTGTGGTCAGAAGAAAGACAGTGCGGCTGTGTTTGATCAATGGATCAAACCTCTCTTGCCTTTCGCCTTTGCCATTTTTTCTTAGTTGCGCGTTTGAACTGCTTAGTCCTGACGGTAAATGTCGGGGCATCAAAGTGGTTCCAGATCGAGCGGCAGTGTTCTCAGCATCATGGATACAGGATGGAGTCCTGGTGTCTTCCTGAATGTTTGCGGTACCAGTGCAGAAGGAACCGCCTTCAAGAACCAAGTACAGGGGCTAGAAACAGAGACAAGGACACCAAATGTTGTCCTACAACACTGCAACATAGAAATTTTTGTTCGTAACTTGAACGCGGACAATTCAAAGCACGGAAACAATTATAGAGCCAGCACGTGACCACTTACAAAAACAAAAACATCTCTTCTGATGGATAGGTACTCATAAGATTATCAGGCCCTGCTCAATGTTCTCCCGCCCATCCAAACACCGCCCCTCACCGTGATGGTCACCTTCCTCAGTTGCCCAGGGTGCCAACCTTGCCAGAATGAAGGACGGCATTCATTCTGGAGAAGGTGAGCACTGTGAAGTGAAACAGCAGACTGTAAGCTGTTCGTCGTGGCGGTACCAAGTGACATGGCAACCAAGTCGCAACGAGGACTGCTTCGGCAACAATCATTTGACTTGGGGAAGTTGGCCTCCTGCACCCGGGCTTTCTTGTCCTGTCCCTTCGACAATGTCCTCCACCCGTGGCTGTAGTAGGATGCCTTCGGTGGTAGCTGTAGCCAGCAGATCCGATTCCAAATCAACAGTCTGTAGCCAGGGGCCTGGCTGGCTAACTCTCCCCGCCTATTTTCCCTGTCCCAGCTCACACTGTGAAAGTCACGCTTCCTGCTGATTATTCTCGGCATGTTTGGCAGTGTTGCAATCCCAACCAAATCATTTTCAGATGTGTATATTGTACATATGCGCATCAATACCTACTTTCAGCCTGTCTCTGCCGTCACACCATCGATCACACGCTGTCCATCAACTCCCTCCTGCCTATCACACGCCGTCCATGCTCCCTCCTGCTCCCCCTCGCCCTCCCGTCCCGCCTTTTTGCCCATGCTCAAACCTCTACCGATGCCGCCTCTAAATCCGCCACTCCTCCTTCCACCAGCTCATCCACTCTCTCCCCACGCACCAGCTCGTGATGTAAGGTAGCGGACAGGCAAGTTCGGCTACGCCATGTGCCATGACCATCACATCACCTTTTTGGGATGTGATAGGTTTCGACCGTTCTTTTCACAGCTTTTCCGTACCTTATGAAAAATCGACGACAGCAGAGTTGTGGGTATATATGTTGTATATAATCCTGATTTTTTTCAAGAGTTTCGGTGCAAAACTGAATGACTAGTTATGATTATTTTATTTACATGCTACAAACCGGCATTTGGATTGCCTCCCCACACAATTCCAGCTGCCGCCATGTCCCTCAAAAATTCTGGAGGCTTGCTGCCCAAGCAGCCTGTGAGCCATCCAGTCTGTGTTGGTATGCATCAGAAAAATAGTGCGCCCAGAGAACAAACCAGCACATGGATTCGAGTGGAACCTCGTCAAGTGCGCTAAGTGTGTTCCACTCGAGAGCATCTTCCCACAATGACTCGGGATTTAGCCGATAGATTCGCTTGGCGTAGCCCTAGACCATCTCAATGGGATTAAGTTCACAATGGAACTTCGGCAGAAAAAAGAACTGTGCACTTGTGTTCAGTGCAAGTTTCCTCAAGACAGGACTTGACTGCTGCAAAGTCTGGCTGGTTGAACAGCATACACCACATGCAACAGGTTGTTGAATGTGCATCAGCACATTTAAAACTCTTGCATTCAGTGCTCTTCTTGTGGAGTTCTGTGACGATATACGGTGTGATAAGGACCGCGGTGTTGGTATCGAAAGATATATGATTTGAATTCGACTATGTTCGTCCTCTAGAGGGGAAGGTACAGTCGAATGATAGAGCGGAAGGTCGGTGCGCAAATTGGCCTTGTATGAGCGGTGGGTGTGTGTGGTGAGTGTGTGTGTGTGAGAACGGTTATTCGTGGAGACCGTTTGTCTCCTAGGTGTGGACGTGTGTGGCGGACCTGCTGTCAGTGAAAACGGTAGAGAAGATGTAAATCCCTAGACCTGGTTCCCCGTACAGGAGTACTGGAACCCTAAATGTGTTGCCCTGTCTGCTTTCCTTTGTGCGCTCTTCCCCTTAGAACCAGCGCTGGAGATGCGATGTGCGTCGCACAGACGATGACACCAACGTTGTTCCGTTGACGGCGAGACAATCAGTCTCGTTGGCTACAGACAGCGATTTGTATGTGATGGCTTCTCTCCAGGCCTGTTTTCTACAGAGCGAAGCTCGCGAGAACGGTGATCCTAATCGAGGAAGCCTGGGATTGTGACACCGGGTCCGGTGAGGAGGGACCCTGCTGATGGAGGTGTGAGAGGTGAGACACCGAAGAACGAGCAAATGTAAGATGTGTGGCCTGCCTCCGGCAGTGGGCGAGGAGGAGGGTGCACGAGAGGTACGAAGTCGGGGAAGGCTGGGAGTACCCCTTTAGATTGAGCTGAGAACAATACAGAAAGTGGGGGAAACACCCCGAAAGCTACTTCTGCCGGCCGGAAGGTACTGACTACTCCTACTAAATGTGCTCCCTTTTATACCTCCTCGACGACTTCCCACGTTTCCAGAGGTGCCATGCAGGTCGCAGGTGTTTCCAGGGGCCAGGGGATATCATGAGGTGTTTTGGGGTGCATATATGGCAGAAGAATGGGCACCTCTGCTGAGGAGACCGATCATCTCTGGGTGCACGCAAGGCGCGGTGAGGCCAAACGTCCTCGAAATACGTCTGGAGCTCCAGGCACGGCCTGGTAGTTGCATCGGCGGGTGCTCGAGTGCTCAGGAAGGGGGAGAGACGGATGGTCTCCCCTCGGCTAGTTGATGTGTCGTGTGAAGTGGGGGACGGGCTGTGTTGGGATATCCTCTGCCTTGTCCGATGGGTCGGCGTCAGGCACGCGGTAGGTCCATCCAGCGCGAGGGATTGTCCGGGAACGGAAAGGAGGGGAGGTCGTCCACGCACCTCGGGAGGGGACCAGTTGTATCCTATTGCTGGATGCCGAGTAGTGACGAATGCAATCCGTGCAGTATGGGGAGACCACCGTTCGCTGGAGGTGCGTATGCGGAGGGTCCATCATAGGAAGGTGTCGAGAGTCCTCGGGTCGCATCCGTGTGACGATGGTGCAGGGGCGAGCTCGAATGGAGATGATGTGGATGTGGGGAGAGTGTTGGTCTCGCTTGGAAGCTGCTTCCAGTAACGTAGAATCCTGTTTAGGAAGATCTGTCGCGTACGTCTGAGCTCGTCCCGTCAGTTGTGCAGATGGTTCGCAGGGGCCATGAGGCGACGAGCGGTGTGCAGCACGCTCGGAGACCTCACAATGCGCTGTCGGCAAGGTCAAGAACCAGAGGTACACCTGGTGTCATGAATCACCTGGGTTCTACTTTTTCGCGCGACACGTCTGAATGGATACAGACGCGTCTTAGCGGCACGGGACTCTCATGACGCCACCACGTGACCTTCTCACGGTTGAAACCCAGCCTCAGATTCTAAAGTCGCAGACTCAGGGAGTCTGCACCACGGGATACAGAAGACGTTAGGGACTAGGAACCCGTACAGGCAGATCCTAGTCCCCGGGCGCACCACATATGACAAGGAAGCGTACACAAAGTACAGGAGTGGTTGCAAACCCGATCGGGATTTGAACCACTGGATACGATGACACTTAGGACTAGGAAACCCGAATGTTGGGTCTCCTAGATCCACTGATGCCACGGAAACCAACACAGAGGAGTTCAAGAGCATCAGCATTAATGCTCCTTAATGCTACGGTACAGGAACTGATCGCGATTGACCGCGATCGCTTTAATTCATTAGAAGCCTATATAAGCACGGTAGAATCTCCATGTACAGTAGATTCTACCTCGTCTAATCTCAGGCTTCTACCTTGGCTTGACATAGGCATTGTCTCCACCCTGCCCTGCTTCCTTCACATCGTACTACAGGTTGTATCCACGCCCCGGGTTGTATACCTGAGTGGATATCACACCCTCTTCGACTCATTCCAGGTTCCGCCTCGCATCCCGACCTACGACATACGGCCTCCTAGGGAGGACGCCGTACGACTGGTCCTACTGCTCGGGGAACACATGAGCTACTAGCGTCTATTGGGTTTATCCTGGTTGGGGTTCTCGTTGGGTTACTCGCTGTTTAGCCAACCCAGAGGCCGTTGCTGACACCTGGGAGTCCTTCACTAGACGGGTAGGCAGCCAAAATCCTAACGCTCGAGGCAGCCAGCCTAGGAGACTAGTGATTTGGTAGACTTCCCAGAAGTAGTCGATGGCGGTGTCGTGATTTCCATCCCACTCCGGAAGTGCCTCTAACTTGAGTTTTGGGTCGATGGTGGGCACCATCGTCCCGTAGGGCACTCCTGGGGCAACATACAGGAATCGGTGGTCGGAGTGTCCTCCCCACGAGGAGCTGCTGCTGGAACTGGGCCCATCGTCTCCAAAATCTGAAGGGTCCAGAGGAGGCTCCCAACGACCCCCATCCCTCTGCGGAGATCACCCTTCCCTGTGCCTAGGAGGAGGCCAACGCAGACCGCGTGACCCGTTCTGGGGGAATCCATCTCCTTCGTCATCAGGAGGGCCACCTTCTCCTCTGGCTCCGGCTCCCTGGCGTCCTCCCGCTCTCTGCTCAAACACATTTGGGGAACGGTAACCTAGGTTGGGTCCTTCCCTACTCCTCTCATTTGGGGGCGCTGTCGCAGGAGGAGCTGGGGGTAGGTGCGGCAGAGGATCTCTCCTCGCGCTGTGATGTGCCTCATGGAAAGTCGACTCCTCCGTGGCATCTACTACGGGCGAGAATACGGGCTTCGAGGGCTAGTGCTGCTGACCTTTCCCGACCTGTGCTTGGCTCGCCGATTCACTCCTGTAGGCTGCTTCGTACATAAATTAGCTGTTTGACACCATACCTTTCAAGGGGTTTGGTAGACCTTGTCCGGGTACAGCTGAAGCGAAAGTGGTGTCTCGCGGGGAAGACGGTACTAGCACGTCCTCCGGTTTCTTGAAGTGAATATCGGGGCTCAGCAGCCCTGTGATGGGAGTCGGTGCTTCGGGAGCATGAAGTTCTCCAGGCTTGCTCTTCAAATCTCTCTTAGGCTGAGATGGTCTTGTCAGCTTCTGGCCCCTCCTGGGAGACTCGGATCGGGTTTGGATACGGGTACGACTGGAAGGCCCAGCAGGTTCTTGAGGAGGAGGCACGAAATTTGGCCCAGCCCCATGGCTGGACCTGACCGAGGTGGGTAAAGTCACTTTGGTCCCTTCTTCCGTATAATAGAAGGTGATAGGATGCTCCTCAGGTCGTCTCTCCGGTAAAGCGAGAGAGAGGTGCGGAGGAACTCTCACCGCACTTTCTACCCTTGTTCTCCCCGGTTTATACCCTTTCAGCCATATACTTTGTAAGTGCGGCACATTCTGGTACAAGTAATTGACATCCGAGATAGGAGAACCGTCTAAAGGGAACTCCAAATATACTTCAGGAGCCGTAGATACGGGAGAATTGGGCATCGCTTCTCTCGTAGTCGCCCGAAATTTGGCCTGATATTTAACCAAGCTCTTCTGTGCTAGGTCCATGCGCGTGCTAAGGGCTTGCCAAGCGAGCACCAATTGATTTAGATCACCAGCGCTCTTCAGTACTCTCAGAAAGAAATACTGGGGGTCGACTACGAAGAAGGTACTCCTCCCCGGCACCAACGCCGAGGCCCGAGACAACAAGGTGTTCATATCCTTGACTGCTTTCTCAGTTCTGATGAGGAACCCCGTCTCTAGGCTGAATCGGGTGACGGGTCTGTCATGCAGGCTGACACCCCTATCCAGGATATCTGCCGACTCCAAGGCTCTCTTACTTGATATACTAGTAGCACGTTTGAATAAAGACGCCTCGCTCTCTGAGTGTGATGAATAACTGCGCTCCAAATCAGCCATGGGCGACAGAGCATAACCTCTTTCCATTCCCGGGGCTACTGGGAAAGCTTCCTCCGTGTGCGTAGTCATATTCAAATCACGAAGCGACAGGGACGAGGAGGAGGACGTGGGTAACTCGTGGAGCGTAGGGTTGACGGATGTTGTACTGAAGGATTGCTGATGAGGGGAGGAGGTGTGTGCCGTTTCCTTAGTGGTGATGGGCTTCAAGGGCGAGACTTCCTGCAGCTTAGAGTGTGGCGCACGCGTAGCCACTGGTAGCGAGAGAAACGTGAGGTGTTTACCACCCCTGGCCACAGTACGAGTGTGTGCAGCCGCTGGACTGACAAAGGCGACTGGGGTGCTTACAGCATGAGTTTCCTTATCGGGGGAGATCAATCGAGAAGTGGAGCACAATGAGCTTTCCTGGATTGCAGAATCAGTGTCCACTTTGCAGCTGTCCTTGAGAAGAGATTTGGCTGCTGAGGCTCTTGTGGGTTGCAGGAGCCTGGATCTCAGGGGCTCCCCTCGGGAAGAAGGACGCGGAAATATCCCTCCTCGAGCACGGAACGGGGGTATGGAGTAGTCCTGACGAGCATTAGCCAGAGTGCTTAACGTTCCGGATTCGTCCACTTTGTGAGGACAAGGTGATCCTCACTCCAGGACGTCAGGCACGAACTTGAGGCTGAGATGCTAGTCCCTCACAATTGTGGAGTAGACCCTCCTGCTAACGGTCTAAGTCTTAAAAAGAGACGACCAGAGGCTGGATATCCGCGCTCTCTGAATGCCGAATCTTACTCCTTAGCGGTATATACCACTAAGGGAGACAGGATCTCGTAGGCTGACAGCAAGGCTCCTGAGGTTGTAAGGGCATCTGGTAGCGTGAGCGTTCGTGTAGTCTGTAGTCAGTCCACCTGAGCCTCTATCAGAACCGTATTACGGGCTGGAAAGGCGGTAGGCGGTTGGTAGTTGGTAAGTAAAAGTGATAATATTGTCATGGTCACAACTAGACATAAACGTGATACAAGTACAGGGTAGGAATCATACGTGTCAGAACTATATGAGTAGTAAGAGATTTAAAGAGACGGTCTATGGCGACCCCTTACAATTGCATGATGCCTATGGGGAAGAAAATAGCGGATTTCCGCTCGGTGGCAGCTGCATCAGTACATCCTCAACATTCTCGGTGCATCTCCCCGGGGATGCAAGCGAGCTGAGCTGGGCAGATTCAAAATTCGAATCATATGAGATCGAAGGCGCCAGTTTAGGTTTCAGAGAATCGAAGAATGTCAGGTAGCTGCTTGGATAACTCGTAGGGCACACAAGATGAGGTCCAGACTCGGGAAAAGAATGGGCACGGGGTAAAGATGACTCTAATGAATGGGAGGGGTGTACTCGTGGCCACGGAATTTGATTAGAGTCTTTATACGTGGCCGCAAAAGGTCGTGAAAAGCCGGAAGCAGACGGAGGCAAGAAGAGTCGAGGAGGCGAAGCTAGCGGTGTGGAGAGGTTCGGGGGTGTAGAAAATTCCTTGGCTGGGTCCTCTAAGACAAATTGAAAGGCCATTATGGTTGAAAAGGGGATGGAAGACAAAACAGAATGCAGGCAACGCTGTGAGGTCTCCAAGCGTGCTACGCACTGCTCGTCGCCTCATGGCCCCTGCGAACCATCTGCACGAGTAACGGGACGAGCTCAGACGTACGCGACGGATCTTCCTAAACGGGATTCCACGTTACCGGAAGCAGCTTCTGAGCGAGACCAATGTTCTCCCCACCATCCACATCGTCTTCCCTGCCATTCGACCTCGCTCCTGTACCATCGTCACCTGGATACGACCGTTCCCCATGACCCGGGACTCTCGATCCCACAACACGACATCTCCAAGAACCCGGTGCTTCCCATACCACACAGACTGTGTTTGTCGCTACTCGGTGTCCACCAACAGGATAGTCCACGTTTCCGTTAGCGGATGCTCTCCCACACTGGACGGACCTACCGCGTGCCTGACGCCGACCATCGGACGAGGCAGAGGATATCCCGACACAGCCCTTCCCCCACTTCACACGATGCATTGACTAGCCGAGGGGAGACCATCCATCTCTCCCCCTTCCTGAGCACTCGAGCACCCGCCGACGCAACTACCAGGCTGTGCCTGGAGCTCCAGACGTATTCTGAGGTCGTTTGGCCTCACTGCGCCTTGCGCACACCCAGGGACGATCGGTCTCCTCAGAAGAGGTGCCCGTTCTCCTGCTGTATATGCACCCCGAAACGCCTCATGACATCCCCTGCCCCCTGGAAACACCTGCGACCCACATGGCACCTCTGGAAACGTGGGAAGCCGTTGAGGAGGTATAAAAGGGAGCGCATTTAGTAGGAGTAGTCAGTACCTTCCAGCCTGCAGAACTAGCTTTCGGGGTGTTTTCTCCACTTTCTGTACCGTTCTCAGCTCAATCTAAAGGGGTACTCCCAGCCTTCCCCGACCTCGTACCTCTCGTGCACCCTCCTCCTCACCCACTGCCAGAGGCAGGCCACACATCTTACATTTGCTCGTTCTTCGGCGTCTCACCTCTCACACCTCCATCAGCAGGGTCCCTCCTCACCGGACCCGGTGTCACAATCTCAGGCTTCCTCATTTAGGATCACCGTTCTCACGAGCTTCGCTCTGTAGAAAACAGGCCCGGAGAGAAGCCATCACATACAAATTGCCGTCCATAGCCAACGAGACCGACCGTCTTGCCGTCAACTGAACGACATCGGTGCCATCGTCTGCGCGACGCACATCGCATCTCCAGCGCTGGTTCTAAGGGGAAGAGCGCACCAAGGAAAACAGACAGGGCAACGCACTTGGGGTTCCAGTACTCTCGTACAGGGAACCAGGTCTAGGGATTTACATCTTCTATACCATTTTCACTGACAGCAGGTCCGCCACACACGTCCACACCTAGGAGACAAACGGTCTCCACGAATAACCGTTCACACACACACACACCACACACACACACCGCTCATACAAGGCCGATTCGCGCACCGACCTTCCGCTCTATCATTTGACTGTACCTTCCCCTCTAGAGGACGAACGTAGTCGAATTCGAATCACATATCTTTCAATACCGACACCGCGGTCCTTATCACAATGCGACGCGCGCGTTGGTAGCACTTGCAAAGTGTTTCCGCATTTGGGCATGGGGACACTATTCACATGACCTTTTACGCTAAACCGCTTACAATCAACGTCACAAAACTCAGGTCCATGATCAGATGTGCCAACGAAATCAGACTCCATATAAAAGATTTATTGACTGTCATAAATCTCGTGGAGTCTGACTACAAGTGAGACTACTTCAGCCACTGGCGCCACTAGAGCCACTGCAGATTAAGCTCTGATCCTTGTGCATCCCACGCGAGTATCTGATCGTATTTTGTCTTGCCACTTGGTGATAGTTTTGGTCTTTGATTTTTTTACATTCCTTTATTCAGAATGGCCCAAAATTGTGTACCCTCCTCAAATAATTTTTTACCATTCATCTATATATCTATCCCTTCAGTTTAATCTGATGAGCCCTCATTTCTGAGCATTCAGGAATTCATTTCCCTCATTTAACAACTTAGTCGCGTCGCACTCAACATCTTACTAACGCCTTGCCGTGATGGCCGCACCCACACGTGATCTCCCAATTAGGCAGGTCCGAGTGTCGGCCCAACATCCCTCGAGAGGCTATGCACCGCATCGTGTCTCGTTCAATATATCCACCAACTTAGATTTTTTTCAACCCCCACTGGCCCAATCGATAGTACAACTTTTAAAAGCATTGTCAACTTCCCCTTCACGCATTTAGAGAGCGTGCATTGTTTGGGCCTTGGAAACCTCACCTACGAAATTGCGATTGCGTTGCAGGGCCTGTTCAGCTTACCCACTCTATGCCGAGTGGACCTGGAGGGCTCTTTCGTCCACCCGGCACTCTTCCTTGTGATTTGGGATAGATTTTCTCCCGCCCTTAGACATCTCTAATTGCTTTGCACCAACAGGTCTGGTGATTCCACCTACCCAACGGGCACCCTGATCAGATCTGAGTGTTGTTGTAATAATAGCGAGGAGGGCGGATTAGATGGAAAGATAGAGTAGGATTGCAATAGCACTGTTTGTGAGAAGGCTGCTTTAGAGCAATCAGATGCTCTAGCAGGATAGTACTGTGAGCTTATATACTACAAAAGTTGTAACTAGAATATTCTACGTGTATCTACCACTGTCTGTATTACTAATGATCTTATCAATCAATTGCCCGAAGGCCGAGCTGCATTATTAATCCCAACAAGTGTGAATAAAGTAACTTTTGGGGCTAACTTGGTAACTTGCGTGCGTGATAACTTTGGCAGGCTAACTTTGATCTAACTTGTTCCCACGCGTGGACAACTTAACTTGTAACTTGCTATAACTTGCCGGCCTATCTTGGGTGCTAACTTCGCCAGTTACATGGTACGTGAGATGACCTTCCACCATCCTTGGAACTTATGTTCACCTCTCAGCAACCTCTCAGAGTAATAACCAACGCAAAATCCATTTATTAATACCCACATAATTGCACTCCATTGTCTTGGCTTTTTGTACCGTTACCTGGTCCGTTAAGACTATGTGGAGCATCCTTGACATCGAAATGCACGCCGGGTGTACATATACCAATTTTAAAGACACTGGAGCTCTTCGTAAATTGTATCGAGGTCTTAACGAGGTCAAAGTTGGTCGGGTCAGGATGGTTGTATCACACATTTATTGTAGCACACCTCTTTTCCGCACTTAAAATTGTGATTTTGGTAAGGGTGGTGTAAATTCACTATATCTCTAATTTTCTCCACCGAAACAAGGCAGTAGAAGCACTGAAAAGCCCAAAGTTGAGTCCAAGTTCGACGCAGACCAAACATCGCCAAATTAACTTTGATCGCTAATCTAACTTTTGATCTCTACATTTGATCTAGTTGTCCATCGGGATACTCAAGTTGAATGTTATTCTGGCCACTGCGGGCAGTTCCCAGGCTCAAAATTGGCCAGTTTCCAAGTAATCGGGTCACTGGAATAGGTATTTGATTAATTTACGAAAAACAACGACGAGGAGTTGTACTTCTGTACAAAATTGCTCAATGGATACTTACATCACAGATTCATACTGAATAATTGTTACTTAAATGCTATGGATCTCAATATTTGGTTGAGTCATTGGTTAGAGGGTATCCGCTGCAAATTCTGTTGCTTACCGCACTGAATTAGTGGGATACAGCACCAATTTCCTTTTGGGGGTCGCTTTCCAGTGTCCGGAAGGCCCATATCTTCTGCTCCGGTTATCCTAAGTGAAAAATCAAAAACATTGGACCTTTGTCTTCTGTTCCATTGCTTTGTTGACCCAAAAGTTAGGCCAAAGTTACTAGAGTTACATGCATTTTCCTTTTGCGTCTATAAGGGCATCGGCGGGGGCAAAGATTGAGCTCAAAAACATTGAAGGGAGCGTAAAGAAAGACATTCCGCACTTCAGAACTGGGATAAAAGCCTCAGTGAATATTTTCTGGCCTTACTTGGGATGCGGACAAAGTAACTTTGCCCTAACTTAACTTGAACTTAACTTGGACAAATTAACTTGCCCTGCCAAAAGTTAACTCAAGTAACTTTCAAGTAACTTTTGTAAGGTCAAGTTAATTTGTCCAAGTTACTTTGTTAACCGCCGTCAGATCCGCAGCGCCAGTTGTTATCACGTCGCTCCAGCTCTGCGGTTGGAAGGGTGTCGATGGATGGCTTCTCCATTACCGTTGTCCTTTCGATTTCTCGCAGCTTTCCTTGTTGTCGCTTACCGTTCTGACGGCCCCGACATTACTTTGGCCACGGATGGCACATGCACTCGAAATTATCGAAGTGTTGGAATTCTCCATGACTGTGCCCGACGGGACACTTATCTATCTTTCCCTGTTGCCAAACCTCCGATTCCTCCGCATCGACCTTCACTACCTGCGCGGCCTTCAAATGGCCCGGGCATTTGATGCACTTTCGACCGGGCCCGCTTCTCTCATACGTCAGATTGACATCGCCTGGTTCGAGTGGCTCGAACATGATGTCGAGGCCTGCGACCAGGTGGACTCGAAAATCCCCGGTCTTCCCTTGAAACATCTATTGTCCGTGGGGCTTCAGACGAACATCCAAAACTATTCTCGCTTGGAACCATCTTTTCCTCGACTCAAGTCCAAAAATCTGGTGCGTCGCCACCTGTTCATACCTTCCTTTCGTAACACTGACCACAGCGATACATAGCTTTGCCGCACTGATCCTGGCTGGTTTGAGGTGTATTTCCCCTTCTTTTCCACTCCCCTCGCTTTCGCCTCTCTTTTCATCCTGTCTCGACGCCGACACTGATTGCATCCGTCACAGACACGCACTGCGACGCGCCCTCCTCGTTTTTCGCCGGTAAGGCTGAGGCGACTCTGTAGCGACGGCAGTGGGTAAAGCGGCCTCTAGGGTGTGGATAGGAAATAGCAGGTGCGTTATCCCTTCTCTATTCCGACCTTCTTCCCCATCCGCCTCCCCTCCTACCCTACCCTTTTCTTTCTCACTCCCATCCCCGTCACTTTTTCTCTTACTCTCCTCCGACCTCTCTGACGCCACCTGCAGGCTGTCGAATCTTCCACCTCCACGCGGTATTGTATTTTCTTGTCATCCCATCTATCACTTATACTCTGCCACCTTATGCGCACAGCATCACGATATCACCTTACTGTTGGTGGCGTGGTCGATTCTGGCTGTAGTGGAGTCCTTTCTTCCGTTTATCTCCGATTTTCTTAATGCTAATTCTGCTTTTTTCCCCCTCCTATAGCCCTTTCGTGTTTTCTTCCGATCTTCATCCGGACGCGTATGTATATTCTTCTTAGGGTGTATAGCGCGGACACACTACTCAAGATATAGTTCCTGATCTTCATCTGGTCTTGATCATCAGTGCGGTTAGGGCGACGGAACGGCGCTAAAAGGTATGCCCCGCCATTCATTGAAGCTATTACGCGCCTAACAACCTTTTCATATCGACTTGACGACCTCCATTCTTCTTACCGCCAGTATATTGCCATTTACGGAGCTCGGAGGTGCGTCTTGAAGCAATACGTGGAATTTGCACTTACACCGTGCTAGTACTGGTTCGAGAATCTTGCCCGCGTAAGTTCTGATGCATTTATCGACTTACAACAACTGACTTGTTCACGTTCACTTTGCAGGATTCGTGCTTTTACTACGAGGTGAAACTATTGGTAAAGGTGCGTTCCCCGCAGCTTCGCTGAGTAGTTACAATTTTTGTGCCTTGCGGACTTGTGTGAAATATGACTTATTTCTATAATCATCGGGTGAATGCAAGGAAAGAGAAGGAACGCACTGCCGCCGTAGCAGTGCTCGAACGCCTACACAGCAGTGCCTCAAGCGCTCCTGCGAAGTGCTTGGAACCCCCCCGGGACGGCGAAATTCTGCCAAAAAGACCTCCTAAGGAGGTTCCTTGAACACTCCCAAGCAGGGTTCCGCAACCTCCATTGGTGTTTTGGGGCACTCCTAGGGAGTTCCGCAACTTTTCTGTGTCCTGGGTTAACTTTCTCAAGCTCGCGTGAGCACTTAGTTCATGTTCAAAGATCAGTCATTTCATTCCATTTTTTCTTTCTCTTTTTAGACTACATGATTGGGATATTGGCCCTCATTGTGTACACAATTCACTAAACAACTTAATTGGTAACAGTGGCCTATGCGCGAGATCAGCAAAAATGTCCCAGAAGAGGAGAGCATGCTTGCACATACCTTTTGGAGCACGACGGCCGTCTGCGACAGGAGTCTGCTATTGGCCGTTGCCCCCGTGAGCAAGGTAATGGATGATTTTCCCAGAACAACACCCTCGAGGTGCGCGCCGGCGGCAGCACTAACTGTGCCTGCAACAACCCAGACGATGTTGCTGGTGCGCGCACCTCCGGCGAGGGTCACCCTTGCGCCTGCGGCGATGGACAGCCCGCCAGAAACCTGGAAAATCCATGCTGAAAAGATTGGACAAGCCCGTCAGCTGTGCGGATAAGATAGGGGAAGATGGGCTCACTGTCTGTGGCGCCGCTAAGGAGGCCGCCAAGGATTATTACATCGCTCCCGATATTAACCGCGCTATTCCAGTTGTACAAGCCCGGTGTCAAGATTCGCCCTCCAATTGCACCTGCGTGATCCGTCAGACTGAAGGACTGCGAATATAATTTGTGATAAACCCACCGGCTCCGAGATTAGTGAAATTTGGGTTCACTCTACCAGCCGCGTCGGTGAATGCCGTACCCATGTCTCCGATGGCGACAGTGAGCGTCGAAGGGGTCGGTGCAAAGTACGAGGCGGCGAAGAGCTTTCCGGTGACTTGAGCGCTGGTGGAAAATTGACCCGTCGAGTCCACGGTGAGGGAGAACCCTGTGAGACCGGTGGCCGCAATTGGGCTAACGCCGACAGACCCGGCTGAGGGTAATGTTTAACTCTCTGATTGAGCTGGGAAATAATAAACGTACTGATTACAGAAGGCGGAACCGTTGAGACGCCACTTTTGGCAAGTATCGCGTAGTTCGCTGCAGAGCGTAGATTTACCGCTGCAGGTCCCAAGGCGACAACACTCCCTAGGACGGTCTACGAATACAGTAAATTGATCAGGAAGTGATCATGGAAGACGGCGAAGAGGTTGGGAAAGTACCAAGAAATAAACGGTGAATTGGGTTGAGAACATAATTTTGATGAAGCGAGCAGTTGGAGTCGAGTTCACTTGAGAGAGTGGGCTGAAGCTGAGGAAACCATAGCTACTTCACTGGTTTATATACATTTTTTGTGTGCGAGCTCGGCCCAGGAACGTCGTCATGCCATAGGACGATGACCGATAGCCTGACCAAGGATCCAGAACCAACTTCATGTCCATGACAAGCGGACACGAGTCGAAGGCTGCAGAACGATGGGAAATTCAGTAGTGTCGCCAAATGTGTTCCCGAGCAAGCAGATCCGGTCGGAGCAGCATCGTGATTAGAACCATTCAGAGCATCTCGGTCGTCGGCAGGCACCCATGAACAAGTATAAGAAACGGGCAACGGTGGCGGAGGACGAGGGTGATAGGGCCAAGAACGTCGAGAGCACGACATCGCGAAACTTTTCAATTTGTGTGTGTGCGGCTGTATGCGGAGGCAGGTCTGGGTTCTATTCAAGCTGTCCGACAGCAACATCGACGCAAATTTGGGTGACCAGACTACGTCATGTGGCCCAATTGGACAGGGTTACTAGAAGCTGAGCCTGCTGAGGCACTCGTTCGTGCGGTGTCTCGGTTTCTCGCTGTTCGTCCGTCTATTAGTAGCGATGTTATCATCCGCATTAGAGAAGTTGTGCTACAGCCGCACGCAGCTTTTGGCCATTGTGCAAAGCCGCACAGCTTTTCCGTGTGTATCAGTGAGTGGTCGGAATTTTGGTGACTTGGTTGAGTAGTGGGGGAGAGTGGGGACATCTGAACTCCTTGTCCCACACGATATGCAGTACGGGAGACAAGGGAGAAGGACAAAAATGCCATTTGGAGAAGTCTGATTCAGTTGGATTTGGCTCAGAAGCCGCATACCTGGTATATGCAGATCAGTACTGAAATGTGTAGTTTGGAGGTGGGTTACAGTGCCAGAATGAAAAAATGCTCCGCGGCTTTGCACAATGCCCAAAAGCCGCAGGAAGCCGCATGCGGCTTGTGCGGCTTCTGCACAACCTGTCTATTTCCGGGTTTGTGGCTGCCTGTGGTGTAGGTATACTTAGAACTCACCGTTTGGGAGTGTGAAATAATCGTTTCACGGAGAGCACCGAGCTAGTCGACCGTCGACCGTCCCGTCCCGTCAAGCCTTATGGGAGAGCTTCCGCTAACCGTACCGTCGACGGACGGTCCACTGGACGGCCGACCGTCGGCCAGGGACGGACGGTGACAATCCCTACCCGCCCACTGTTCCAGCTAACGCTAACTGCAAAACCCTAGAGCGGTCTCAAAAATTCCTCGCAGGCTCCACCTGACGTCGCTTGGCCTCAGCCTGCGGCGGAAAGCTGTGGAAAGTGGAGCCAGACTACCGTATGTAGAAGGTGGTTAATTGGCAGGTGGAGCCGGCGAAGAAATTTTGAGAGCGCTCTAGAGTTTTGCAGTTAGCTGTCAAGCGGTCATTGCGGCCAATTGAAAGATGTGGCTCAAATTGATGTCAGGCTTTTGACTGTGGACAAAGCCCATTAGACATCTTTGCGCAGAACTTGATGTATGAATATGTGAATATATGAATAGCCAGGGGGAGGCCACTAAAAAGATTATTAAAATCCACTGGTACGGTCGACGCGTTCGTCGCGTCAACCTGTGTTCAGGTGGCTCCGAGGCTGGGCCAACAGTTTCCTTGTGTCTCCTTGTGTCCCTAGGCCGAGACCCGGAACGAAATCTTTATGAAATCAAAGAACATACAATAATAACACCTGCGAACCCTCCCATCTTCCAAGCACCCCGGTATGAAACCCATGCTAGATACCACATTAATAATAGCCTTAACACCGCCAAGTTAGCTCAACGCGTCACCCCACGAACGCGTCGTAGACGCGAATTGATGGATTTGATGGCGCCGGTGTTGCCGAACCGTTCCCATCAAACGCCAACCAAGTGACTACGTACCAGTGGATTTTAATAATCTTTTTAGTGGCCTCCCCCTGTGAATAATCAATACTGCAAGCCAGAGCGCGTATGTTGTGTATTCCTTGCGCCGCTAGCGCTACTGGACTCGGAACGATCGCTGTTCCCGAAGAACTTGTGACACATGTACATTCGCTCAGGCAGATGTATGTATCTAACCAACCATATGCATCTGAATGCCGTCCCGCGCCGCAAGATACGAGACGATATCGTAGCAACTACATACATATGTATACACTACTAGATACAATTATACCAATACCAATACCAACACCGAGCCGGGCCCGCGCCTGCAAAAAAATGTACCATAGTATAGTATAGCCAGAACCCATCTAGGATATGCGTGTTCTTCTCTTCTTCTTCTTCTGATGCTTCCTTCGATACCGGGACCGCGCAGCTCAATAGTACGCCTCGTCCGAATCATACCCCCCGTACCCGTCCGCCGAATGGCCGTCCTCCGCCCCCTCCCCGTACCCGTCCCCGTCCCCCCAACGGCCGCCGTCCGCCCCGTCCCCATCATCGTCCTCGTCCTCGTCGCTGCCGCCCTCGAACCGCGCCATCAGATGCATATAGTCCCCCGCGCTCATCGCCGCCGTCCCGTGCCCGCGCCCGCGCCCGCGCCCGGGGCCTGGGCCTGGGCCGAGGGTGTATGACCTACGAGTCGGTCGTCAGACGAACGAGGGTACATAGAAGACAGAACCACGTACGTCTCGTCGTCGCCATCCTCGTCCTCGCTACCCCTAGAAACACGACCCGCCGTGAACATACGAAGCAAGACAAGTACGAAAGCAAGCGTAAACGCACCCCCGCGAATCGCTCAAATCCTCCTCGTACAACCGTCGTCGCCCGATTCCGATCCCGAGTCCGAGTGTGTCTGCGCGCGGTCAGTCAGTCGGTCAAACGCCGGGGGGAGGATAGACGACATACCGCAGGCCCTCGCCGTCGTCGCTGCTCAGCACGACAACCGCCGACGACTCGGCGGCGCTGGCTCTGGATACATATATAGAAGTAAGGAAACGGTCGGACGAACGAGGGGCGGCGAAAAGAAAAGAGGGGAGGGGAGGGGAGAGGGGAGAGAGGGAAACAGAAGGGAGAGAAGAGCACGCACGGCGACGAGATGCGGGTGGCCCGGGTTCGTCTGCGCGACCTGTAGTTGTCGTGTCAGGCGTGTTAGGAGGGTACGGAGCGACGGGACGTACGGGGCGCGGGAGGGCGCGTCGCCCTCCTCGTCTTCGTCTTCGTCGGAGCTGATGACAACGCGCGCAGGGGCCGCGCGCCGGGTGTGGCCGCCCACAGGCGGCGAGCTGCGCCCCTCTCCGTCCGCATCCTCCTCTGAATCGTCCTCGATCTCGACGATAGCGGCGGCCAGCGGCGCGCCGTCGTCTTCGTCCTCATCGTCAATGAAGCTGTCGTACCCGTCCTCCTCCTCCGCCTCGCGGATCGCGCGCTCCAGCGCCGCGTCGTCCTCGTCGTCGTCGTCATCGTCCTCGCTGTCCCCCGCGCCGCCCCACCACTGCGGCCCGCCGGGCGCGCCGCCGCCGATGAGCGCGGGGATGGCGCCCACGGGCAGGAAGTGCGGCCAGAACAGCGGGTCCAGCGCGCCCCCCCCCGCCGTCGCTCTCCTCGCCGAACATCTCCCCGCCCCCGTACCCGCTCTCGTCGTCCTCGTCGTCGTCGTCAAAGGGGGTGCCCGTGCGCGTGCGCGTGCCCCGCGTACGCGCGCTGGCAGCCCGTGCACACGCCGTCCCAGATCTCGTGCATGCAGTCGAGGCAGCGGTACACGCCGTCCTCCGCGTCCAGCATGCCCATGTCTCCACGCCGAACTCCGCGTGCGCGCCGGGGGGCGGGGGCTGGAACATCGGGTGCTGGTGCGGGTAGCGGAAGATGTTGTGCCACGGGTCGGGCTGCGCGCCCGCGGGCTGCGGGGGGCCGGGGAGCGCGGGCGGCGCGGGCGGGGCGGGGAACAGGCCGGGCAGCAGGCCGCTCTTGAGCAGCGCGGCGACGAGGTCCTTGATGTTCCACACCTCCACCGGGCGCTCGCGGATCGTCGCGCGGCAGTTGGGGCAGGTCTTGCGCCGGGGGGCATAGTGGTGTGGCTCGTCCGGGACGGCGGTGAACCACGCGACGAGGCAGTTGTAGCACGCGATGTGGCCGCACGGGGCGAGCGCGTACGGCTTGTGCAGGAGGTCGAGGCAGACTTGGCAGGTGAGGGATTGGTTGAATTGGGTGAGGGTGGTTTCGTGTTTTTTGAGCAGCTGCGTGGATGTGTCAGGACTGGGGAGAATAGATAGTATGACTCGGACCCACCATGGATTGGAATTTGAGTTGAACATTGAGGCGTGCGATGGTAGCCGACTGATCCTCGTCCTCTGCGGGGACAGGGGGCCTTGCAGCGGCCGCGGAGGGAAGACGCAGCAGGCTCTGAAGGCCGTTCCTCTGAGTGGCCAGACTCGGCTTCAACCTGCAGCGCCGCCTTTCGCTTCCCCTTGCCAGAATCCTGAAACAGCTCAAACACGGGTCTACAGGAGTGAGTGGCGCGTACCATCACACCCCTCAAAGCTGTTGGGGTGGGAGGGGCAGACGGCGCATTCGCGGGCAGCTCAAGAGGCACGACGACGGGGGTTTTTCTTCTTCTTCTTCCTGCGTTTCTTCTTGTCCTTTGCCTGGGGCGGTGTTGTTCTCTGATTTGAGTTTGATTTTCTTTGAATCAGGGAGGGTCGTCGTCGTCCGAGTCGAGGGTCCTCGGACAGGGCTCTCTTGAGAGAGTTTGTGGGCGCAAGGACAGCGAGATTGGAGGACGGGGTGGTGGAACGCGTCGCCATGAAAGTCAAACTCGGAGTCGTGGTCGTGGTCGCGGTCTAATGCAATGTTTGGTCCAGACGCGCCGCGTACACAAATCACGCATTCCATCACTGATCTCACCGGCTATCACCCTCACGGTGAATCTCAGGGATCCTCCACCAAAATATTCCAGCGGTGTACACTCGTGGTGGTCTCGCGTGCCCGTTAACCGTCACCGACTGCCGACAATTAAAGCATCGGAAAACACTCTATACGGACTCTGCCATCACGGCAGGCAACACCTTTATTGTGGCTATGGTGCTTCTACGAAGCTGTATTCCTTTGCGCATACTCTGGGGCAGTTCACGATCCCCAAAGCTTCGTTCCGTCGTTTCGCACTGCATCTCGGACCCCGCTTGAGCCGTCTGTAACTCCTACGCACTGCCGGCTTATGCCCTGGCCTTAATAACAACTGCGATTAGCAGCGGCGCCGACAAATGGCTCGGCAGGTACCATGCCAGTGCTAGAGCGTATGAACCTTCCTGTGGGCCCGTCTGGGACTGTATACCTCTCTGCATACACATTTCCTATTCTTTGCCATGTCCGTCGCCTTCCGTCTTGACACGGCTTCTTCGAGTGGCGTTTCCTGTCCTTTTCTAGAGCGCCCTCACCTATATATATCCCCCGACGAGTCGAAACGTTCCTCAAAGCGAGAACCCTTTGTGCTCCCCGCGTCCACTGCTCCATGGCCCGCGATCGTCATTAACCCTGATCCGACGCCGCCCGCTCGATACTAGTGGATCTACCTCCCAAACTTCCGCGTCTTCGGTACTGAGTGCACGATTCTCTAGTTGTTGATGACTATCCTATTTTCGGAAGAATATCCTTGTGGCCCAGACCAAGTTCCCTTCCTGATTATCCAGTTGTTTCGGAGACGACTCGTGGGCCTGTATCTTGCTGCATGGATTCGGCTGGTAGAATGTTCCAATTAGATCTTTACGGGTGTCTGTAACTCCTGCGCACTGCCGGCTTACACCCTGCCCTTAATAACAACTGCGACTAGCGGCGTCGACAGATAACTCGGGAGGTACCAGTGGTAGAACGAATGAATCTTTCCCCAATTTGCGTGTGGGCCCGGCTGGGACTGTATACTTCTGCATACACCTGTCTTATTCTTTCCCATGTCCGTCGCCTTTCGATATCGAGACCACTTCTCCCCGAAACGTTGAGAACGCTAATGCGATTTGTACCATGCATCTACACGCGTCGATTGCAGCGGCCGAAATCTTCAATTGATGCGAATGCTCAGTTAATCGACGCTCAGCGATATTACTCCACTCCCCTCGTACTAGCGGATCCAGTCACCTCTTTCGCTCTCACGTCTTCGGTACACGGTAGATGAATCCCTGCTATCGAAGCTATCGGTGTTATGCCGCCAATTTTCGGAATATCCTCCTGGACCAGACTTCGTTCCTTTCCTGTTTTTTGAGTGAGAGGTACGTGCCTGGTGCGTCTATACATGGAATCGACTGCGTGAGATATCCGAAGCAGAGCCTGAGGCATGTATGTGGCCATGGTACTACTAGTAGTGGTAATGAAGTGTTAGATGATAGATGTCTCTTCCTGCGCCCTCGCGCTCCATTCATCGCGTCTGTCAGTCGTGTCAGCGTACTCATCAAGTCCGCCCTCGCAGGCCAAATTTGGCGAACAGCGGGACCGACATTGGGCGTCACGTGGGCGCGCAAACCTCGACCGACGCGCCCATCTCGCTTCAACCGTCTACTTCCTCTTCGTGCTCGCTTCGACTGAAACTAGCTAGACTCGCTATGGGCGCTATTTCAACTCTGTCTGGTCCTTCCAAGCCATCTGCAAGCACCATGTCTTCCGCTTCTCAGGCTGCCAGTGCTAGTGGATCACGGCGACTTCCTAGAACAACAAGACCGCTGCTTCCCGGTCCGCTCAAGCCTGGGCGCCAGCCTCCTTCATGCCTCGACCTCTCTTTGGCGTCCAACTCGTCGGACTCGCCCATGCAGGCCCTGACTCTGCCTCTGCTCCATGAGCCCGCACAGCGCATCAACTTGAGAACCGACATGTCTCTCGCCAGGTACAGGAAGGACAACGAGCCCGCCCCCGGCGATAACTACCGCGCCGCCCCCACACACCGCGCGCATGCGCAACAGCTCCCTCCGCCTAGCCTCCGCGTCCCTGCACCAGCGCGCATACCACCACGAACCGTACCCCGCATCCCTAAACCCCAGCGGCTCCGTATCCCCCTCGCCCACAGAACTACGCCTCCCCCCTTTCTTCGACCCCCCCGCATCCCCCAAGCTCAAGCACGCGCTGCTCCTCCTCCCCATCCAACTACCCGCCACGCTCGAGTCCCCGTCGGTTTGGCTCGCCATGTACTTCTGCTTCAACCTCAGCCTCACGCTGTACAACAAAGGCGTCCTGGTCGCCTTCCCCTTCCCATACACCCTCTCGGCTCTACACGCGCTCTTTGGCACCCTCGGCGGCGCCCTGCTGGCGCAGCGCGGATGCTTCGCGCCCTCGCGTCTCACTCTCGGCGGGACAGCCGTCCTCATGGCGTTTAGCGTGCTCTACGCGATCAACATCGTCGTCAGCAACGTGTCGCTCCAGCTCGTCACAGTCCCGGTACGCTCCCCCGTTCCTGGTATTGCACGAGCTGATCCGCATCTACGTTAGTTCCACCAAGTGGTGCGCGCGGCGACCCCGATCTTCACGATCTTCTTCTCCGGCCTCCTGTTCGGGCGCGCCAAGCAGCCACTCGAAAAAGATGTCCCTCATACCCGTCGTCGCGGGCGTCGGACTCGCGTACGCCGCCTTTTGCTTTCCTTCCCTCCTTTCCGCGATTCTGATTTTTTTCCACACACCACAAACAGCACCTTCGGCGACTACTACTTCAGCTACGCGGGCTTCCTCCTCACGCTCCTCGGCACGGTCCTCGCCGCGCTCAAGACGATATTCACGAACGTCCTCCAGACGACGCCCGCCCGCCCCGCGCGCGCGCGGCCGTACTTCAGCAACCCGCTCGACCTGCTCTTCCTGCTCTCCCCGCTCGCGCTCGTGCAGTGCGTCCTGCTCGCGCACGTCACCGGCGAGCTGCGCCGCGTGCGCGCCGCGGAGCTGTCCGCGGGCACGCTCGGCGCGCTGCTGCTGAACGGGTGCCTCGCGTTCGGCCTGAATGTGGTCAGCTTCAGCGCGAACCGCCGCGTCGGCGCGCTGGGGATGACGGTTGCTGGTGCGCTCCTTCCCCTTCCCCTTCCCCTTCCCCTTCTCGACGTCGACAGCATGTACTCACGCAGCGCGTTTTGGGCGGCAGCGAACGTGAAGCAGGTCCTGACGATCGTGTGCGCGGTGGTGATCTTCAACCTCACGATCACGACGCTGAACGCGGTGGGGATATTGCTGACGCTGGTGGGCGGGGCGTGGTATGCGTGGATCGAGCTGGTGGAGAAGCAGGGGTGAATGGAGGCGGCGGTGCGTATTCTCGGTTTGCGTGCGATAGGCGAGAATTCTGAATAACGCGCACGGCCAGGTATCGACACACGAACACGCATACGCGCACGTACGACGTATACGATATACGATATACGATATGCGATATGCGACACACGACATACGACATGCTACACTACGCTTGCGACGGGGAAGACATAGAACGCGCCGAGGACACATCAAAATATCGATATCGCGGGCGTCTGCAGACACTGAAATTGCGCGGCTCCCACATGTATCCCTACAGCCTAGTCTATTCGAATGCAATGTATATTGTTGCTGGGTACATAGTGCCGTTCTGGTGGTGCACCGCACAGGAAGATCGGTAGGTGGTACCGTAGAATTCTCCCGTAAGAAAATTACCAGCTTGTGGAGTGCTCGGTGTCCTCAGCGTATCCCAACGACCGCGGGAGCGGATCTACATCGAATATCTGAATCTCGAAGGTTGGGTCGTCGGGGTCCCAGCCGTCGCGACCGGTGAATAAGTAGACTTGTAACCAGCTCTATGTTGAGTAACTAGTGCTAGTAGTAGTCGGCAATTTAGTTTGGGTCAATCGGAGCAAAATTGAGAGAGAAAAAAAATGCGACTGGAGTTACTCAAACATAGACAAGTAACTCCAGTCGCATTTTTCTCTCTCTCTCTCAATTTTGCTCTGATTGACCCAAACTAAAATGCAGGCTACTACTAGCACTAGTTACTCAACATAGAGCCGGTTACGAGTCTAGTGAAGAAGTGCGAGTACGGTAGTATTTTTTCTTATTGAGATGTTTTATTTAAACTGGGGAATCTGGAATTTGCAGAGGGAATTTGACAAAATCTGCCTCAAAACCTATCCTCCGAGTACAGGGAACGAATCAAGGGGGAGAGATACAAAGCACGGGGGGTTGCGAAATAGAATTCTCCCCTTTTCGTATTTACAGCGCGTAGAAGAGCGAAAGCAACAACTAGGTTATACACGCGGTGCTCTTACTCGTTTTCCCGGCGAGGACTTACGCAAAGGCGGAGCCGACGACCCAGCTGACGTCGTCGTTGAACGACGACGTGGCGACGTCGAACGTGTTCACGCCATCGCTGCTCGCGACGAAGGCGGCGTTGTTGAAGTGTCGGAAGGAGCGCGTCGGGTAGCCCCACGCGCGGATCGTGTTGCCCTGCCCGTTGAGGCCCGCCTGGGGGCAAAACGTCGCATCCTCGTTGAACTGCTTCGTGCCGTCGTGGGCGTCCACGAGCAGCGTGAAGTTGGAGTGCCGGATGAAGCTGCCCGGCGTGTCGCGCGCCTCAAACGACACGCACGCGCTGTTCCCGAGACCCGCGACGACCGTCCAGCTCGCGGACAGCTTCATGGCGCTCGTGCTGCTCGAGGTCACCACCTGCGTGTTGACCGTCGTGCCCGTGTGCGCGATGTAGCGGGTCGTGCAGCACGCCGTCGTCGCGCGGAACGACACCGCGGAGCCCACGCTGATCGCGGGCCCGCTCGTCAATGAGGTGGTGGCGTACCTGGCCGCGACGATGTTGGCCTGGACCGAGTTTTCGGTCGCGTCGGACGGGAAGCCGGACGTCATCACGCCCTCGTAGAACGTGCCCTGCGCGCCCACGCTGTTGTCGCCGCCGATGCCGAGGATGATTGCGCCCTCCTTGTGCATCGGGTTTGTAGCCCGACGCGTTGGGGCGCGCGCCGCTGTAGAACGTCGATAGCGAGCCAGACGCGGCGTTCCCGCCGCGGATCGCCCACGTGCTCGGCTCGCCTTTCACGACGGCCGTGACGAAGCGCGAGGTGACCGTCGGGTCGGCGGGGTTGTTGCGCGTGTTGAATCCGGAGAACAGGCCGTTCTCGAGGTCAGCCATGATCCAGGGGCCGTTGCCCGAGCCCGTGCCCCAGGTCCTACTGTTGCCGAAGTAGATGGCCTCCATGTGCCCGTTGCCCGTGTCGCGCGCTGAGGTCTCCGCATTACCATAGTCGAAACAACAGCCCCCGTTAAAATGCGTGCCGTCGAGGACCGCGTACATGCCCTCCGCAGCGTCGCCCTTGAAGATAATCGTCGCTGTCAGCACACGGAGGTAGAGCATGACAGGTAAGAAGACTGACCGTGGCGATGCCATTGGTGGCGTCGTTGCGGTAGCCAGTGCCAGGCGAGATGAAGACGCCGTACGCCTTCTGTCCGTTCAGCGTGACCGGCGCGCCATCCGCGGCGGCCAGATTGTCGAAGCCATTGGAACTGGGACCGCTGAAGCCGCCGGGCGGAGCCTGCGTGAGGTGGTTGCCGCGGCCGGACTGGTCGAAGATGGTGGTGATCAGGCAGGTGGTTCTGGCGCAGAAGGAGTCTTGCGCGGCGGCGTTGGCGACACCGCCCGCGGACAGCGGCGCGATGTTGGTCGTGGCGCCGTCGGAGGCGCGTTTCACCTGGTAGAGGGAGCCAGTGAAGGCGCTGAACAGCGCGCGGGTGGTGCTGTGCGCGGCGACGCAGGGCGTGCCGCCGGAGGCGTAGAGGTCGCAGGGCCCGGCGGCGACGAGCGTGGCAACAAGACACAATGCGAGGAGTGAGGAGAACTGGAACATCTCTGATCACTTTCCGCGGGTGGGTATGAGCATTTTTAACGTGTCGGTGAAGAAGCGGAACCAACCAGCTACGACGAGAAGCAGCCTCACATGAACTGTCACGCGGTGGTCGTGCACCGCTGGAGGGCGACTCCGCTCACCGACGGGGTTGTCTCGGACGTTGAGAAGCACAAGCTGGATTGGGACGCCAACACCTGGGCAGTCGCCCAGCGTATTGGCGAAGATGCTATTGCCTAGTGACGCAGCAGTGGGGATGAATGCGCATGTGCCTCAGCGCGCGTGGTGGAGTCCATCGAGAAATAGTGAATCTCAGGGCCCGGCTTCAAGCCTCAAGCCCGCCAGGCCGAGCCCGGGCATCACCAAGCCGGGCCGGGCCCGACGCAGGGATGGGCAAGTAATTTCCGCAGATCGTCAGGAGAGGTGCCAATCGTCTCCGCCGCATCGAGGGACGCTGGCCGGAGCTGGGGTTTGGGCCAGGCGGCGATCCCAAACTGGTCCGCATCCTTGTATCGAAATGTGAGAGTGCGCAGAGATGACAGACTACACCGAGGGGCCGCGTCTGCAGCGTTCCATGTAGCTAAGAGGTCGCGCAACAGCGCATTGGCATGGCATATGTTAATGATTATGAGGAATTCAAGGGCCAGGAAGCTTCTGAGAGGCCGAGGCTGGATATGCGCCGGGGGATTCTGCTCGCAGTTCCGGCACACGTTGGCGACACCCGAGTTGGCAAAAGTCAAGGATTTAGGACGTTGGAAGGTGAAAGCCGGTTAAAGAAGGAGAATATCTGCGACTGGTTTATATGCGTGCCGGAAAACTGCAGAAACTCGAGCGCCGGAGTGTGGATGATGGAAAGAGCGCCTGATGTCAGGGCGGTTGGGCGGTAATTGAGACAAAGCACGCGGAGAGACCGGAGGAAGGGCATCGAAACGGGCATGGGCATAAATTGATCCACGATAGAAAATGTGGAATCATCCAAAGTGAGGTCAATGAGTTGGGGGCAATTGGCCAGGAGTCTTGGAGGCATGCCTCCGAGAGTCTCGCGGAAATCCAAACGCGTAAGCCCGGATATCCACGGATTCCCAGAAGTCGCAACGAGGTCAACGTTATCGATCTTGAGATGAGACTCGTTAAACGTGGAGCACCTTCATTGAAAATTGACAGAGATGGGGTGTGATGACTCTGGAGTGCATGCGAAGAGATCTCGAGATACTCCAGACAAGGAGCATGCAAAGAATGGAAATGCATCAGAGCATCCTGGTCATTTAGTCCTGTCCCGTCGTAGTGAAGAGTGAGCCGGTGGATTCAAGATATGTGCAATGCAACTGTAGCTAGTTGGTTGGGAACTTCTTCGTACTCGAATTCTTCTTTCCCGTAAAATGCGTCGTATTTCGCTGTTACCAAAAAAATGTAGGTCCGAGACCGCGCGAGGTATGCCGCAAATCGGTTTTTCGTCCGACTCGACACCCCAGTAAAGTTCTATCGAAGTCCATTGATAGGGCTCTGTTTATAATTCCTGAGTGGATTATAAACAGTTTTTTATTCTGTGTTTCTAAACAGAGTGTTTATAAACCGGTTTATAAACACTCACTTAAATGGGCCCCAAACTGGGTTTTGAGGGGTTTCTCGCAAATTTCTGCGGTTCTTGGTGCCCCAGCGGTTGAAATTGAGTCCAATACGCTCGGAAAATCCCACCCATTCGCGTCTTTAAACCAGAATAACGTCGCAGAGGTCAACAGACGCCGAGCCTCGGCTATTTGGGGTCATATTTCCAAACGGTTTCAGGCCAGCCTGTTCACCCGAGGTCAGGCAACACTCAGGGAAATATATTTAGTCCAGCTAGTGCCCTGCTTTGAGTCAAAATTTGGCCCTTGAAGCCCTCCAAGGCACAGCCACAGTGAATTAAAAACCAGGGATCCTGGCCCAACCATATAAAAACCGGTTTATAAACATGTGTTTATAAACATGTTTATAAACAGGCATTAAAAACAGAGCCCTAAAGTCCAAAGGGAAGAAGCACCGGTGACCGCCCAGCGATTTCGACGTGCGACACCAAAACCTCGACTCGCGCACTGTGGTCGGTCCCTTGCTGAGTTGCTTGAACTAGGGAAACCAGCAACTCGACGGGCAGCGTGAAGATAGGCGCGTGGCTATTCTTCGTCTCCGCAACCAGTCTTCGGACGCGCTGCTTGACAGCACAAACATCGGTGAGCTGCAGTAAAATACCTGCTTCCTTCAGCGTCAATTCTCTAAACTCCTCCTCGAGAAGTAAGAGCCGCTCTTCATCTGCGTCAAGCATAGTTTGCGTCCTGAACTGAATAACGGAGAGTGGTAATGAATCGGAATGTGGCTTGTGGTAAAGTGCACGTGAGTTACACCGCAATATATATATTTCCCAAAAAATTAATGTGATGGAATCCTCCAGTAGAGTCTCCAGAATTGATTTACTGGTTGACTTTCCATAAGGCATTTTTTATTCTCGAGCTTAACGGAGGGGTCCCAAGTGTGCCGGCATACGGGTTAATCTGAATACTTTATTGCTCACCGGTTCCCATAAGGCCTAGGTGAATAAAGTATTGCACTTGAATTGATAGCACGTGCAACATAAACAACGTGTCTTGTATCTTTTCCCACCACACACTCACATGGATAACGACGCCTTCCTTCTTCATCAACAACTCGAAGAGATGGAGGACGACGCGATGGATGGTCAACAGAGGCTTGCCGGCATTGCAACAGCCATCATAGTGCTCGGAGCCATTGAGGCTCGACGACTACTTACGTGCAGAGCGACGTAAACCAAGCCGGCTGTACCTCTGCCGGGATGTAGACGCTGGCGGCTCTTGAGACGCTGTAGTCGCCGGTGTTGGAGCGCGTTTGACTAAAGCATGTGGTTGCAGGATTCACGGCCCGGAGTGGCCGCTGACAGGTGACGGCGTCGAAAACGTTCAAGACGCGTTATTCAGCGAAAGTCTGAAGAGGGGGGTAGCGACCCCCCCTCCAGATTAAACTTGAATTCAAGTCTGGAAGAGGGTCGAAAATATTCTAACAGAGATCTTGGCCCGATGGGGTCCTGACAGGTGTCATGTCATTGCGGTGATCCTGCGGTTTTAGACCTCAAAGTATTTGAAAACACAGAAAATGCCTTATGGAAAGTCAACCACTGGGTGACTTCCCATAAGCATTAAAAAATTCTACCAGCATTATTCTCATGCCTTCCGAGACGATGCCGAGACAGCTGTCGGGACCCCATCAATCGTGGGCCCAAATGCAGACACGATTTAATGCAAATTTAATATAATCTGAAGGAGGGGTCAGCACCCCCCGTTCAGATTATCATTATCCTGAATAAACCATTTGGCGGGACGAAGGTGTGATCCTCACTTTGAACTCGTGCTTGAAGGTCCTGAATGGCGGCCAAAAAAATGCACACCACTACAGTTGACCATCGGATCCTATCCCAGCCGTCCTTTGGGCAGAGACACCAGGTCGATGAATCTATTATTTTCTTATGGGAACGCAAGCAGGAAAAGCTTGGCTTGAATTTTTCAAGCCTGATCCCATCGTTGGCACTCTCAAACAAGCTCGAGGAATATTATATGCTTATGGGAAGTCACCCACTGGCTGTTACGAGCATACAAAATTTCGCGTCTAGATCCAAGAAATACTCATCAACTCAAAAAGTCGGGGACTCGGAAGGATTTTTCGGCAGAACCGAAGTCAGACAACACGTTTGCGCTGGACATGCCTCTGTGCCGGCGTGAGCGCGGTGGATGGAATGATCATAGCTTCCAAACGCACCTCAAACCAGCCAGGGTCACTGCGGCAGAGCTGTCGAGAGTCAGCGTGAAGAAAAATAACTGAAACGGGCAGCGACACATCAGATTTTTCGAGTCGAGTCGAGGAAAGAACCGCACGGTGTGAGAATACAAGTCGAGACTCGTCTCAAGCCCCACGGACGACAAATGCTGCAAAGGAAGACTGGCCACTTTGGTGTCAAATTGATCGCAGGCGTGGCCATCGACATGGGCATTGCGCGTGGCAGCAACGCCGCAACCTGAAATGACGATCTGACGAATGGGGGAAGCGGACGTGAGGGTCGAAAGAGTATCGAGTGCAATGGCCATTTGAACTTCAAAGTCCAGGTAGGATGCAAGTTCGATCCGGAGGAATTGGAGGTTCGAGAGCAGTGAGAGGTCTAGAAGTGCTCCGTCGGACACATTCTCGATTTCCAAAACTTCAATAGTCTCGAGCGCAGATGCCATCCGCGGCCGAAATAATATGGGGGCCGTCAGGGCAATAACAGATAATAAGGCAAGGCGCGAGAAATCGAAAGGACAGAGGTCATGGAGAAGCCATTCATCAACACCCTTCCGAAAGCTGTCGATCAGGAGCGACACGAGGGCGACTGGCGGTGAGGATTGGGGCAGGGTCGGGATGGTGGTGTGGACAGGCTCACCCGACTTGGTGTGGCAACGCAAATGAAGATGTCTAAGGGCGGGCGAACATCCCTCCCACATCACAAAGAAAATCGCTGGATCGTCGAAGGTGCTGATCAAGGATAGTAGATACCGCGCGCACGGTGGGCAAACTAAACAACCATTGCAACGGAACAGCGGTTTCCAATGGCATGGTACCGAGATCCATACCTGCAACGGTCTCTTAGATGCGTGAATGGAAATTTGCAATTTTTTTCGAAAGCTTCAATCTCGATTGAGCGACGGTGCGGTCGGTTGAGGCGAAGCCAGCGGATATGTTGAACGAGGTGAGACGATGTGCACAGCGTCCTTTCGAGGCGTTGGCACTGACGTGTGCTCTCGAGATAAATTGTTTGAAAAGAAGACGCTGGGCTGCCATCGACCAAGATCTGCAGACCAAGGCGCAGGCCTTGACATCGCTCCCGTAGACGCTAAGCTGGCATGGATCCGATTGATGGCCGACGTACGGTCTCTTGCCTCCCATCTCTTACGGCATAATCTGATTTCATCGAACTATCCCCTTTCTTTTCTCTTTTCTCCACCACGCCGGATTACACGATAGAAACATGAGAGGCAGGGCCGAGGGATGACAGTCCCACACTCATTCTGCTTGTACTGGAATCTATGCCACTCTCATATTTGGGGGTTGCCCCGTTTGCTGCGACCTTGGGAAAGAATAGACGTCGGTGTCGAGGACTCGAGGCGGTGGAACAACGTATGTAATGTGCCTTAAGGAGTGCGCTTGTCAGGGAGACAGTACGACGGTGAATGGCATTTCTGTCAACCAAAACAAGGGCTAATCTAATCACCTCGGCATATGTAGACAGCTGCACGCAACAGTAGTCAGATAATAGAAGAAACACAGAATATAAGACCATCGCCGCCGCCAACCATGACCTTGCAGTCATGGGCCAGTCAGAGTCCCGCCGAAGATCGCCGCCGGAGCACCAGCAACCACAGGAGAAACCGCGCGGCCGCTTGCGCAATTCCATCCGTCTCTTAATCCCCCGGAGGCGCCACAGCTCCCCAACCCCCGAGCCCACCAACAATGAGCGCCGCGCCTCACGCCGCTGGAGACGCGCCTTCTGTCGCCCGTCACCTTCGCCATCGTTGGTCGATGCGGAGGAATATAAACAATCAGCGGTATATGAAGGCGCCGAAGAGAAAGGAGGCGCAGACGCAGATTCAGATTTAGACGCGGAAGAGTTACCCGTCCTCGCCCTTCTCGACGACTCTGGCCACGAGACCCCGACGCCCATGCCGCAGGTGCAAGTGCCGCACCTCCATGTGCCCCAGCGGCATGCGGAAGTGCCAGATTCGGAATCGCAGGTGCGGCGGGTGGACGAAGAAGTTGCGCCAGGCGGAGCCGCCGAAGAGGGAGAGAATTTCGACATAGACCCGGCCGTCGAAGACGTACGCGTCTGCGCACCGCTCGATGACCTGGACGAGGACACTCCGACGCCCATGCTGCATGCGTTAGAGATGCCGCTCCCTGCGCCCGCGCCTCACGCGCAGGTAGACGACCTGGAAGCGCTGGACAAGGATGCAGGAGAGGGACCTGATGCAGTCGTAGACTCGGGGGTGGAAGACGTGAGCATTCGCGCCCCGCTCGACGACTTGGATGACGTTATTCCGCCCATTCCGCAAGCGCAAGTACCAAAGGGGGACGAAGAAACGTCGGATAGAGACGCTGAAGAGGGAGGCGATGAAGATGCGGACTTGGACTCGGACGTGATTGACGATGGAGACAACTATGGAGACGCCGAAGAGGGAGGAGAAGCAGCCGCAGACTCGAGAGTGGAAGACGTGCTCGTCAGCGTCCCGCTTGACAACTTGGACGAAGAGACCCCAACGCCTATGACTCGCGGTGCAGAGACGCAGGTCCCAGTACCCCCCGCAGCAGGCGCAGGCAGACGAACCGGAAGTGGCAGACGGGGATGCCGAAAAGGGACTAGGTGCAGACGCGGTCGCAGACTTGGACTCGAACCTGGAAGATGTGCGCCTTCGCGCCCCGCTCGACGACATTGACAACGAGTCCCCGCCCATTCCGCGAGCGCAAGTACCCCAGGGAGACGAGGAAGAAGTGTCGGATGGAGACGCTGAAGAGGAAGGTGTTGCAGATGCGGACTTGGCCTCGGACGTGATTGACGATGGAGACAACTATGGAGACGCCGAAGAGGGAGGAGAAGCAGCCGCAGACTCGAGCGTGGAAGACGTGCTCGTCAGCGTCCCGCTTGACAACTTGGACGAAGAGACCCCAACGCCTATGACTCGCGATGCAGAGACGCAGGTCCCAGTACCCCTGCAGCAGGCGCAAGCAGACGAACCGGAAGTGGCAGACGGGGGTGCCGAAAAGGGACTAGGTGCAGACGCAGTCGCAGACTTGGACTCGAACCTGGAAGATGTGCGCCTTCGCGCCCCGCTCGACGACATTGACAACGAGTCCCCGCCCATTCCGCGAGCGCAAGTACCACAGGGAGACGAGGAAGAAGTGTCGGGTGGAGACGCTGAAGAGGGAGGTGTCGCAGATGCGGACTCGGCCTCGGACGTGGTTGAAGATGGAGACGCTGAAGAGGGAGGAGATTCAGACGCAGACTCCCGCATGGAAGACGTGCGCGTCCGCACCCCGCTCGATGACTTGGACGACACGATTCCGCCCATCCTGCATGTGCAACCCCAGCCGCAGGTAATCGAAGAGGCGCCAGACGAACACGCCGTAGATGGGGGAGATCCAGACGCAGACGTAGATTCTGGCGCGGAAGACATGCATGTTAGAGCCCCACTGGAGGATTTTGACGAGGGCGTTGCGACGCCGGCGCCGCATGCCCAAGTACCGCAGGTTGAACATGATGAGCAGTGGATCGTGCATACCACGGACGTCCCAAGCCCGTCGACGCTGCCTGTTGGCGTGGCTGGTACGAGCGGTGCCTCAAATACGCTTACAACACCTCCGCCCGTGTACGTATTCCCTCTTTTCCCTCTCTCTTCTCCCTTTCTTGCCGTCATTCGTTCGTATTATTGATCATTGTTTAACAGCGCACAAGCCATGCCCACGTCCCTCATCGCCAGCCCGTTTTCCCGGGCTGCAGCTGCATCCGCTTCTCCCAGTTCCATCTCACCAGCCAACGCTTCCCCGTCTTCCTCTGCACGCACTCTGCCACAGACTCCCCCTCCTAATTTTAATAACAGTGAGTTGTCTTCCAGCCTCTCAATTTCAACGCTCAACCGTCGCCCTCGCCTCCACCAGTCCGGCAGACTGTGTCAGCTCCCGTGCGGCGAGTTCCGTCACCTGTGTGGCAATCCCCTTCAACCCCGACTCCGTCGAGAACATATCCACCCTTGGGTGGAGGAAGCCAGGCTGGACCGTCAAGGAACTCGAGAACCGGAGATAAATGCTATGTGGTGAGTCTCACCACCCCTGTTCTACTACGACGCTCACAAACAACACGTAGTGCCGTGAATATGGTCATTGGGGAAACGGTTCGTGATCAACTCGATGGATTTGCTGAGTTTTAATAATACCGCCATAGCTTGCCCCAACAACCCAGCTGAGGCGCGAAGAAGGGCGCAGTCTGTTACGTGCTGGACATGCGGTGAAATCGGGCACTACGCCACTGGTCAGTAATCAGTTCCCATACACAGATCACACTCAAACATCTGCATAGACTCGGCATGTCCGAGGAGGCGGTACAGGAGGTAGGCGGCGGATTCCAAAGGGGACCGGAGCAAATGCGAAAAGATTGAGCAAAAAAGACTCGGTACATTTCGCGCCAAACCCCGCGAGTAACCCTTGGTCATCACTATCTTTGAAAAATAACAGCATTCGCGCAGCTGTCGGATTTATCCACATCCAGTTTCAGCCTCTGTTCAATACAACTTATGTTGCAATGTAGTACGAGGCAAAGTTTATTCCATTTCAGCGTTTCACTGCCTTGAATTCTCAAAACTAATTTATCGCATATGTGGTCTCCCCTGCAACTCCCCTGGTGTAGAAAAAGTGCGTAACTGAAGGTCATGGGAAAACATGGCTTACAGCTTACTGGGAAACAGTACAGAAGGCTTTGGACATCCTGATCACAGTAACGGTAATGCGTGGTCAGAAGGCCAAGAAAAGACGCCGGGCTAGGCAGGCATCCTGACTTCTGAGTAGATTAACAGTAACGAGCGCAAGTTAGTTCATTCAAAGACTCAAGGCCGGATGTACGATGTGCCGCTGAACGGACAAAGTAGAAGACGAGAAGAGAGGGATATTCAAGCGAGTGCATCTCGAGTCTCGTGGTGAAGACGCATGCCAATACGTTCCGCGAAAGATATCCACGGTATGGACAGGTGAGGGATTATTAAAATGGACCACTTACCGATGTGGTGGCCACTTCAGCTGTGAGCATCTTGGATCGCACACCCACTGAGGACACTAGCCTGCACGAGGAAATGGAAAATGTCGATGTGTGCGTTCCGACGATTCCGGTCACGGAAGCCTGGATGTTCGGGTCAATCAGCATAGGATACCTGTGCAGACAAATGGGACACAAGGGCTTCAACACACCATGGTCCACGCGATTTGAGAATGGCCAGAACGCGGATAGCGGCACAAAACACTGCAAAGAACCCGATGTTTGTTCAAACATTCCGCTAAACACGGCAAAGGACGCGCTGCTTGGCAGCACGAACATTGGTGAGCTGCAGTAAAATATCTGCTTCCTTCATCGTCAATTCTCTCAACTCCTCCTCGAGAAGTAGGAGCTGTTCTTCATCTGCGTCAAGCATAGCTGCATCCTGAATAACGGAGAGTGGTAATGAATCGAGGAACGTATGTGGCTTGTGGTAAAGAACTGCAACGCAGTCCAGCCGTTGTCGAGGTCGTTTATGTTGGCATCGCCTGTGTTTTGAAGCAGAAAACGAACGGCCTGTGTGTAACCCAAGTCGGAACACAAATGCAGGGGCCGCTGGGGGATTCGGGATGGACGTAGTAAGAGGGCCTCAAATGCAGCATATTGGCTGCTTCGATACAGATGGTAATACCAATTTATTGCTGCATATGCTCCGAGTGGATGGTCCGGTAGCGTCTCGGCGGCATGAGGATGTAAGGCTGTGTCAGCGAGTTGGGTCAAAACACCCGGCCTGTCTTCTCCGCGGCTCTTTCCTCTTTACACCCGGCTCGTCTCGCTGTACGGCTCTTCCAGTCCCCGTCATCCTCGCTTATCTTGCCACACTCTTCCTCCAAGCAAATCAGCGTCCGCAAAACAGAACCCTTCCAGTCTACTGCAAGCTGAAACATCTCTGCCAGAACCTTTCTCAATCGCAAACCTTGCCCCACGACGACCTACGCTTCTTCCACCTCTATCCTCCACACTTCCCTCGTTTTTCATCTTGTATTCTGCATCCATTGCGCGATGCTTACTGTCCCCTCCTGCTCATCGCCCCATTCGTTTGGCTCTTTTCGACGGATGACACCATGGCGTGCCGAAATCGATACTTTCTGAAGCGCCAAGTATCTCAAAGTTGGGTCGTCGGTATTTCAATCGTGTCACAAGCTATGCCGAAACGGAGTTCTAGGTATGTTATTTTGCGGCTCGCTCTCAGTGGTATTAGGTATTCGGTGTAAGTACATGGATAGTTACATTATCATCCCGTCTGCATCTACGTCCCAGCGTATACGGTCCTCAGTGTCTTCGATGTACCCCAACGACCGCAGGAGCGGCTGCACGTCGAACATCTCAAAGTCTGGGTCGTCGCGACTCCAGTCATCGCGTCCGGTGAAGAAGCGCGAGCGCGGAAGTCGGAGATGAATTGGACGGATCTCGCGGAGGCGGGCAACTGATGTGCGCAGGTCATTCAGACGGCTGGTGACCGTATCCGCCGGGTCGAGGGGTGCCGACGGCAGTTTGGGCCAGGCGGCGATCCCAAACTGGTCTGAATCTTTGTATCGAAGTGTCAGCGTGTGCAGAGAGGCTAGAGCGCAACAAGGGGAGCCGTTTGCATCTATCGACGTAGCCAGCAGATCCTCCAGAAGTGCATCTGTATGACATATGTTGACGATTGTCAGGGATTCGAGGGCTGGAAAGCTCTGGAGGGCCTGCGGCCGAATATGCTTGGGGGAATTCTCCTCGCCGTCGGCGCAAACATTAACGACGCTCGAGTTTGCAAAAGTTAGGGATTTAAGGCTTTTGAAGGTGAGCTCCGGTTGAAGAAGGATGTGATTTGCGCCCGATCTATGTGCACACCGGAAAACTGCAGGACCTCGAGCGCCGGGGTATGCATATTGGAGAGAACACCTGTGACCAGGGCGGTTGGGGAGTCCGACCGATCGTCGAGACAAAGAACGCGAAGAGAGCGGAGGGAGGGCATCGGAATGGGCATCGGAATGGGCATCAAAATGGGTATGAAGATGGTTTCATCCACGGCGTAAAATGTGAAATCGTCCAAAGTGAGGTCGGTGAGTTGGGGGCAACTGGCGAGGAGTCTGGCGGTTGTGTTCTCGGCAGCCATTATGCCGCCGAAGTCCAAATGCGTGAGCCCGGATACCCACGGATTCCCGAATATCCATAGATTCCTGGATACCCGAGGATCCACGACATTCACGGTAAGGCAGACGTTGTTGAGCCGGAGACTCGTTAAACGGGGGGCGCCTCCATTGAAGACCGACAGAGATGGGGCGTGATAACTCTGGAATGCATGCGAAGAGATCTCGAGATACTCCAGACAAGGAGCATGCAAAGAATGGAAATGCATCAGAGCATCCTGGCCATTTAGTCCTGTCCCGTCGTAGTGAAGAGTGAGCCGGCGGATTCGAGATATGTGCAATGCAACTGCGGCCAGTTGGCTGGGAACTTCGTCGTACTCGCATTCTTCTTTCCCGTAAAAAGCGTGGTATTTCATTGTCACTGAGAGAGTGCAGGTCCGAGACCCGCGCGAGGTATGCCGCAAATCGGTCTTCATCCGACTCGACACCCCAGTGAAGCTCTATCGAGCTCCAAAGAGAAGAAGCGCCGACGACTGCCCAACGAAATCGCTGAGAGACGTGCGACACCACAACCTCCACTCGCGCACTGTGGTCGGTCGCTTGCTGAGCTGCCTGAATTACGGAAACCAGCAGCTCGTCGGGCAGCGCGAAGATAGGTGCGTGGCGGTTCTTCGTCTCCGCAACCAGTCTTCGTACGCGCTGCTTGGCAGCACGAACATCGGTGAGCCGCAGTAAAATATCTGCTTCCTTCATCGTCAATTCTCTGAACTCCTCCTCGAGAAGTAGGAGCTGTTCTTCATCTGCTTTGAGGTCGTCTAGCATGATTGCTGGACTGAATATTGCAGAGAGCCGATAATGGAGAGGGGCAAGTCCGAATAGATCGAGGTGCCTTTGAAAGCAAACACTCCAGAACATCGCCGAATAAGTCCGAACAACTGCATCCAATGATTTTTTGGTGGCCAAATCCGCACGCGGTCCTCCATATGCATGTTGAGCCTGACTTTCACAAAACATATACATAATACAATACATTTGAAGGGTAGGAGGGCAGAATGCATCTCTGCAGCAGGCTCGATAAAAAACGTCACCAAGGTGAATTGGCATGCCGGCGGACATGCCGCTGGGTATGTCGTTAGCGCGTCGAATGGAAAACAACAACGACTCGGAAACGCACCTTAAACCAGCCCCCATCAGCGCGGCAAAGCTATCGCCGCAGTCAGCATCACCGCAGAAGAGCAGAAAAGAGGCGGCGAACCAGATTTTTGGATCCCAGTCGAGGGAAGAATGGCTCCAAGTGCGCATAGCGTTCCATGTTTGTCTCGAGCTCGACGGACGATAGATGCTGCAAGGGGAGACCAGCGATTTGCGCATCTAACTGGTCGCAGGCCCGAGCATCGACTTCGCACGGCAGGCAAATGACGATCTGACGTATGGGGGAGGAGGGCGCGATGGTCGAGAGAGTATCGCGCGCGAAGGCCATTGAGGGCCCGAAAGACCTGAACTGTCCATGCGGAGGAATTGGAGGTTTGAGCACTGGGAGAGGTCGACAACTGCGTCGGTGACGAATTCCAAAGATACGAGAGATTTCAGCGCGGCTGCCATCCGCGACCGACCAAGCATTGTTGTCAGGGGCCACATCCCCCGGGCGATGGATAATACAGCGAGCCGCGAGAAATCGAGGGGACAAAAGTCGTGGTTGAGCCATTCGTCGATATCGTTCCGCTCGATCTTCAGTGACGCAAGTGTGACCGGCGCTGAAGGGAGAGGCAGGATGGGATGAGGCAGGATGGGATGAAAAGAAGTGGGAGACCAGGGCGGAGAAGACAGCTTGAGATGTCTTATGGCAGGAGAGCATCTACCCCAGATCGAGATGAAGAGTGCTGGGTCGACGAAAGAGACGTTTATGTCCACTCGGTGTAGAGTGGACAAGCTCAACAGCCCTTGCAACGCAGTCGCAGTTTCGGGCGTCGAGAGATGAACGTCCCAACACGTCACGCTCTCTAAATGCGTGAAGGGAAAGCTGAGAATATTTTCCAACGCTGTACTGTTCAACGGGTGCTTCTCTCGGTCGAGGTGGAGTTCGTGGACAAGTCGAATGAGATGTGACGAGGCACGCAGCGTCTTCTCTAGGCGTCGGCACCGACGTGTGTCGTCGACATAAATTTTGTTGAAAAGAAGAGGCTGAGCCGCCATCGCCCAGGATCTGCACACCAAGGCGGAAGCCCTGAGCGTGGTCGGGGGGAGATAAGACATGCACTCGTCGACCAGTTCTTGGGGTAAGGAGCGCCCATCGTTCCTATTCCTTTGACGAGTTTTTCGCCGGCGCAAGCAAGACATGCGACGAGGCTCGGGATGAGAGTTGGGTGGTTCTGGTCAAGCCGCAACAATCGCGACAATCAAGAGCGCGGGAACACCACGAAACCCGGCCTTTCCGCCCTCGGCTATGCAGGTCTGCAATTGGTCTCCTGTATTTTGTTTATCGGGTTCTGAGAGAGGGAGCGGTGATGTTCAAGCCGGCAGTTTCAAGCAAAGCAAGGTTTCTAAAGCTTGTAGACGCCTTGAGATCGAGATTGTGGAGTTCAAGTATGACCTAGAAGTCCCCTCGTCGAAGGGAGACCTGCCTATTTATCGCGCCGAGAACACAACTGAGAAGACGCCTGTCTCTGCACAGCCACCTAGACGCGTCTTGCCCACAACTCTTTTGCCGACGTGATCCCGAAACTCTTCTGCGCCGGTGCGCTCCATGTCCGCAGTCCCAAAAATAATAATCAAGGCCAGAGGCCCTCCTTCGCGCTCGTTACCCCCCTCGGAAGACGACGAGGAAGCCAACGTGGACGCCGACGCCGACGATGCTGAGGATGACCCAGACCCAGAGGACGCGCCAACACCCATGGAAGTCGATGCAGATGGCGCCAGTGCCTCAGAAGAAGGTGCCCCAGTGGTAGTCAAAGAGGCAGAGGCCGTCCTCGCGGTTCGCGGGGCAAAAGTCAGCCCACTAGTGGAACGAGTACTCCTCGAGGGAGAGGGCGCGGTCGCGGCAGAGGAGCGAAGCCTCGCGGCGGCGTTGGTAGGCCCATCGGAAGTCTCACCATCCGCCTGCCTAAACGTCCCGATGAGGAGGAGGAGGAGGAGGAAGACGCTGCAACGGAGGGTGAGGCTGCTGAGGAGAAAGAACCTGTGGCCCCTCTTGGTGGCGGCAAACCCTTTCGCAAGATTCAAGGAATGGTCTATATCATAGAAGGAGACGAGTTCGTGACCGAGGACGACCCCAAGGGCGACGAGAAGATCGACAAGTGGGGTAATCTGCTGGGAGGTTTGTGGCTTTGCATGCGATTCATTCGCTTTCTCATCCACTCCTTTCAGGCAGACGGTTCAAGGCGGCGACATTTGTTCTGCCGGGAAGGCACCCAGAACGTCGATATATGCTCGCGATTGACGCAGCGCGAACCTCTGGTTTTCGCGACTCTCTGTACTACTTTCGCCGAAACCCTCTTGCTTTCAAACAAAATGCCACACAACCCGAAAAAGACTATCTCATCTCGCAGGGGAAACTTGGTTCGCATCTGCGCACGCGAAGCGTCACCCTCGTCACCGCCCGCAGCGCTTTCAAGCTCCATGGCAGCAAAATGATAATTGGTACATACGCCACTTTGAGCTCCTCAAGTTACCGTACTGACCTGTAGCAGACGGCAGATGGGTAGTGGATGATTATTACGAAGAGAAATCGCTCGAAGAAATCACCGCGCGCGGGCTCAGCGCTGGCGACCCCGTCGGCGATCTGCCTGATCCCAACGCGCTGCACCATTCCAACGAGGCGTCGAACCTGAATGCCGCTAACGCCTCCAATGCCGCCAACAAGAACGACCGCGGGGGCGGCGTCGCCATGGGCCTCTACCGCGCCGGGGGGCCCACGACGATATTCGGCTCCAGCGGGCTGGGCCCATTCAGTGATGGCCCGTTGAACGTCGTGCGGAAGAGTTTGCTCTCGCGCGACGGCGTGTCAGAGGAGAACTGGATGTGGATGACGGCGATGCGGACGCTGACGGCGGGTGACGAGTGGACGCGGCTGCGGCGGGAGGGCCTCCGGCCCATGGACGCCGCGGGAAACGTCGCGAAAGGCAAGCGGAAGGCCGAGGCAGAGGCAGAGGAGGAGCAGCAGGACGCAGCCGACAGCAACAAGAAACTCAAGCCCGACTCGGAGGCGCCAAGTGATTTGCCCCTTGGGGTGTACGAGGCCCATTCCGGCGTCGTTCAGTGTGCGTTCGCTCCCTAACGCTCTCGAATTTCGTTTTGCTGATCCGCGAGACAGATCGTGCGGATACGCAACCCACGCAGAGCCGGATGGAACCTCTGCCTGACCCCGACGGCAAGAGGTCTGTACTCGGTGGAACCAAAGTGGGTAACGGGGCGTGGGCGGTTGCGTGGGTGGACACGATCATGGAGGTCAAGCCGGGAGAACTGGAGGGGCTGGAAGTGGAAGAAAAAAACCGTATGTTGAAGGAGGCGGAAGCCAGTGCTGTCGTTGTCGATCCTACATGAGCCAAGTATCACTTCGGCATCAGAAACATGTACTATCATCAGCTTTCGAGGACTCTTTCTTGCAGCCGCCGACACCGCGCCATTGAACAGCTCGGTCACGATGTGATATCAATCTCGGCCTTAGCTCCAATCATTGTCAATGTCAATCATCCACTGCGAGCCTCATGTCTTGGTTCCGCCGACGAAAAAGACCTCAGAAGCATACAGACGACACGGGGCGTGCGAACAGCAGCACCTTGCCTCAGGAACTGGTCGACGAATTCCTGTCGTATCTCGATGACCCGACCGATCTCAGGTTGACCTCGGCCAATCTCCAGGCTTGCGCTTTGGTCTGTAGATCTTGGTCGACGACGGCCCAGCGTCTTCTTTTCAAAATGGTCTATCTCTATAGCACACATCGGTTCCGGCGCTTAGAAAAGACGCTACGTAGCTCGTTGCACCTCGTTCCCCATATCCGGACACCCATCTTCGACCGAGGTCTCGCGGAACACGTAGGGTTTGATCAAGCGTTTGAAAAAATCTGCCAATTTCCATTCACGCATCTAGAGAGCGTGGATCTCCTTCATCTCGGTCCAATTACGCCCAAATCTACCATTGCATTACAACAACTGTTTAGCTTACCCACTCTACGAAGAATAGACCTGAACACGGCCTCGTTCGAGCCGTTGCAGTTTCCGGCGCTCTGGGCCCGCTGCTCTTCGTCCATTCGACATCTCCAGTTGCGTTGCCGCAGTCGATTTGGCTCTGCTTTCCGCCCTACCCTCCGCCATTCGGCGCCGATCGCTCTCGCGTCGCTGAGGCTGGACACAACGGACGGCGTCGATGAATGGTTGCACCATGACCTCTGTCCCTTCGATTTCTCGCGCCTTGCCGTATTATCCGTCACCTCCCGCACAACAGCGCTTCGTCGGCCGCGCATGGCAGCGGCGCTCAAAACAATCGAAGCGTTGGAACTCAATTTCGGCGGGTTCGCTGGCGGCGGGGAACCTATCAACCTTTCGAGGTTCTCAAACCTCCACTTCCTCCGGATCCACTTTTCTCCCCCCTCGGACCACAAACTGGGTCTCGTGCTCGAGTCTCTGTCGACCCTCACGAGCGCGTCCCCCATCCGTCAGATCGTCATGCACTCTTCGCCGTCCGGATGGAGTGGTGAGGAGACCTGTGACCCGCTCGACGCCAAGATGGCTGGGCTCGAGTTGGCGCATTTGGCGTCCGTGGGACTTGAGATGAATATCCACGAGTACACGCGCGCTGTGCCGTTCTTTCCTCGACTGCGCTCCAAAAATCTGGTGTGTCGCGGCCCGATTCATTTGTTTTTATTCCTGAATTGACTGTGCCGCGATAGCTCTCTCGGACAGATGATGGCTGGTTTGAGGTGAGTTTGAGCGCCGGGAGCGCGCGGTTTGCATTTTAACGTGCTCACGACATACACAGAGGCATATCCGTCGCAATGAGTCGCTTGGATAATATGTACTCTTGGAGTTGCGGCCGGGTTAGATTCTGGTGGGTTGCACAGCTCGAGCAATCTTCCGCAAGCAAACGGCGTTAGATTGTAAAGCACAAAACAACTTGAAAAAACAGTACAACATGCTTAAGAAATTCAATATTACAACATGAGGAGGTAGACCCCTGAGGGCCTGCGTTCATGATGGGCGCTGCGTGAGATGCGAATGGGCGTGAGGTGCGAATGTCGCTCCAAGAAGAGGACGACGGGCAGGCGGACGGAGAAGACGACGACAATGGGCCTAGTGAAATAGTCAAACGAATAAAGTGAACCAATGACAACAGCTTGACGGGTCGGGTCGGCCGCATCCGCGGCGCGCGACAGAGCTAGGCGACCCAGGTCCGCTGGCTCTTGTTCTTCGCATCGTAGCTGAAGTTGGTGATGTTTGGGGTGTACTGCAGCTGGTCGCCATCATTTCTTCGAGCTTAATGTGCGGAAAATCGCCGTGAAGCCATACCTGTCACGAATGCTTCGCCCGTCTATTCCTAACCTAAGAGGTGCTGAGGACACCGGTGACTTGAAAAGAATCTCAAACAGACGGGAGTAGACGTCGTTTGTGCGTTCTGCTCTTCAACCAGCGCACAACTTGAAGTGCCGTATATGGTTCGTGCATTGCCCTATGAGGAAGCGGCAAGACATAGATGCGGACTGAGCAGAGGAGCAGAGCAGCCAGAACATTTCGGTATGCAGGGAACAGCTGGAGTTTTTGAAAAACGAGTCTGCTGCATACCTAGTTGAACCTTTGAAGGTGCTCTTCTGTTTTGATTTTATACTAGGCCCAGACGTACAGGAGGTGAGAGCAAAAGAAAATCCCGGCGACACTCCCAGAATTGCTGAAGGTTCGCTCAGCGGCAGGACCAAGCCGACAGTCTAAGAGAATATCCATTCCTCAAGCAAAGATGGGTTTGGACAGAGTGCGTCCCCCAAGCCCCGAGCCCAGGATTCAAGCCCATACATATCCTTGCTTCACAGAACAAAAAACTGTCGACTTGAAATGTCAACGCGCGTTAAGTTTCAGCGTTGACAATGATATGGTTGCTTGAAGGAGGCGTTTTCGGCAATTGCCGGTTTGCTTCAAATGCTGATCTTGTTTCCTCAATTGCTCCTTTGCATTTCCACTCGAGCCCTATGGGACTGGCGCAGCCCGAAGCTCAAGATGTCAAGGACTTCATAGCGGATCTAATGCAACGTCCAGATCGTGAGCCGGTGGGTTCTGAAATGGAGGGTGGGGCATGTTATTGCGCCCAGATAATCTTGGATTGACTGGAAGTCCAGTTTTACAATCTATCTATGGCGACGACGCGATTCAACTTTGGATTCCATCTGCCAACCAGCACCATGACCCGGGTGTCACACGATATGAGGCAGTCTTGAGGTGAATCGCTTTCCGTCTCCTCTCGGAGACGAGGGTAATAAAATGCAGTCTCCCCTCGCCTCATGAGGATGTCTCGATTCGCGTTTTAGTATCAGTGCGTCCTTCCTATTCTTCCGGGTCACTGCATAGGCTCAAGGTACCTCAGCTTCCAGAGAGCTACCCCGCTACGGCACCGCCCCAGCTGCAACTCCTCTCGCGCTATGTCGGGGCATTCGGCGCTGATGCAAGCCTTTTCGGCGCAATTCTCCGGACATTCATCTCTTCTACGAGCGGTGTAGAATGGGTCCCCGACGCAGTGTGCGTGTTCGACGGTCTTCAAAATGTTCTGGACCGATGCGCCGCATGGTATGGCGATCGCTTGAGTGCTGACGCTGCCGGAGCCATGGTGAGAGCAGATACGCACCCGGAGCACCAAAATCAGACAGCTCCACCGCCGTCTCTGCCGGTCTCCCCCCCAGACCCGGTGGCCACGGAGCTGCCTCAAGGGATCGAGATATTCGTAGCGGAGCCAATAAATGACCGTAAAAGCGCCTTTGTGGGGCGCGCGTGTGCGATATCTGACCCATCCGAGGTCACCGCTTCTTCTCTTGATTTTCTTTGGTCTCCTTACTTACTTCCATTCTTAGGTTCCAATTATCCTTGCCCATCTTGTATCCGACCGGCGTATCGCGCGGGCCGCGCATCCCGTCATTAATGCCTGGCGGTGTCAAGTTGGCGGTGTTTTGCACCAGGGTTCGTTTCCTGTAATTTGTGCGACGGTCTACGTGCTCATGATCTATTCCAGATAATGACGACGATGGGGAGACGGCGGCAGGTGGCCGCCTCGCGCACTTGCTCCACATCCTGGAAGTCGACAACGTGCTCGTCGTCGTGACGCGCTACTTTGGAGGCATCCATCTTGGGCCTGATCGCTTTAAACATATAAATCAAGCGGCGCGTAATGCGCTCGACTTGGGCGGGTTCTTGGATACGCCAGCGAAAGGTATGGTGCGTGGGCGACATCGGTGATGTTAATGTTATTATTTATTCTCTGGGTATAATTTACTGTTTCCTTCATTACTGTGTACTAAATGCACGCCCAACTCCGATCCCACATCTCGTTCGCGCCGGACAACGGCTCCTCCACTGACGACTCTGCAAATTTCGTGCATCGGCACATTACACACCCGTTCACGGCGGACAAGTATCGGCGACTTTAAACGTCCCATATACGTGCACCATTGCCAATTCCGATCTTTGACCGGACACTCCATCTGGCCACTGGCCGACTTGTAGCAAAATTAAGAAGATTGAATGAAGATCGACAACTTGCGACAAGCGTGCACTGCCCGCCGCAGTGAGCCGCAGTATCTATGATGCATCGCTTGTAACTCGCTTAACTTCAGCGACGCGACTTGCTGTAAATGGTGCGACCCATGGTGGCCCAGCAACACTGCTATACACTACTGCCGCGGACTGCGGGGCGGTTTAGTCACTCTTGCTCACGGCGGTACAACGTCTCAATTCGGCTCAGAGCCTTACATACTACTTTTCTTCTTTCTCCCATGGCTCCGTTGTTTTTCCGTTTTTTTCCAAGCTTTTTTCCCCTCAAAGTCGAGTCGAGAGGAATGAGTTTCTTCTTGTACATTGTTCTTGTGAAGAGCTATGTATATTCTTAGCTCCTCTTAGAGCGGGGCTATTTCGGGTGCCCTGATTGTCGCCGGGATAGACACCGATGGCTGTACACGCACCATTGACGATCACCGTCATATATCAAAACGCGCACAGTCTTATTTTACCTCACTCTACCTCGCTAGTCCTCGCTATCTGCACTCCTTATAAGTCCTTATACCTACCACCACCCCGCAATTTTCCTTATTTTCCTTCAAAGGCTTCAAGACCTCTCGTCGCTCGCTAGAGTCTGGTTCACGAGACTAAGTACCTGCAATGAAACGATCGCGTGAAAACAAGGACGACTCTGCGCGCGGAGGCACGAAGAAGCCAAAATCCATTCAAGCTTGTACCTCCTGTCGCAAGCACAAGACCCGCTGCGAGATTTTGGACCCAAGCAGGAGCCCCGTACGATGCCATCGGTGTCAAGTCTTGACTCTGCAATGTTCGCGCGTTAACTGAATTTGCCGCACTCGTACTCATGCAGGAATATAGGCTCGTACGAAGAAACTATTACTCCCCCACCGCTTCGACGTCGAAGCTGCCCCACTCCGACTGAGAACGCCGAGGTCCCAAAAGGTCCACTGAACGCGATGGTGGCATATCCCTCGACCCTGCCGCCAACCGACCGCATCTGGTCCTTTCGTTGCCGAAGACCACACTGGGGTTCGACTGGTCGGCGCCAATGCTCGCTATTCAGCAGTTGAGCAAGCTCCCATTCGCCCCATATTCTGCAGACAGAGCCGGCCCCAGTACTACCCCTGGAGAGCTTTCTCTGCCCAGAATATTATCTGATGAGCAAAAGCGCCATCTATTGGACCTGTATGGACCTCCACATCTTTCATTTTCATCCATTTAATAATTCGTAAGATTCGACGAGCGGTATACTCCTTGGCTCAACTTCAAGCCCAGCCAGAGTACGAGCAGCTCGCTCCTTGACATAGTGTGTTGTGCAATAGCGTCTCGCCATTTGGACAACGCGTTGGTCAAGCTACAGCTGCAGAAGCTGACGGAGGACTCGATTGCAAAAATGATTTTCAATCCACGGCCCTCTGAATCCGTCGAGGCGATTCAGGCGCTGCTTATACTTTCGTTGTGGACGCCATTGGGCGGACCACCTGAAAACGAGGGGCGAGACGGGCGGCTGCTCATAGCGTCTGCTGTGAGCATGGCCATGAACCTCCGCCTCAATCAGGCATCATTGAAGGCAATAATCTCAAAAAGCGGGGTCGTCTGTCCAACGAGGACACCGAAGCCCTTGAAGAAATAGTAGAGAACGCCGATTATGGATTGCACTCACGAACACCGAATCTTTGTGAGTTGATTGGCGTCTCGTTTTATTTTGGTCAATAATTAACACTTATTAGGCTCTGCACCGGGACAGGTCGTGTACCACTATCTCGTCGTTCCCCAGAAGACCTCGCATTAGTCGAATATCCTAAGGAATTTGACCAGCAGGTGAATTATGGTGATTTGCGGCTTGGCCTCACTGCATCGAATTTCGATCTGGTCGAGGAGGGCGTCAGTAACCGCCTTTTGCCTGGAAAAGATGTAGATGGGTGGTACGACGGAATAATGATGTAAGTCAAGACAGCTGTGCGGGTAAGCCATCGTGCTGAGCGCTGATCTTCTTCCAGCGTGCTTGAGAAAATGAAGCGCGTCAAACGGCTGATGATGCCTCTGCCTTGTCTGTGCCTCACTAGGTCTTTAAAGTTTCTTACTGAACTTGCCTTAGATGTTCTTGATCACGACCAGTTTTATTTCCACATCTCAACGTTTACCAGGACATGGCCCGTCTGCTCGTGCTATATCATGCCTTGTACGATGCTCGAGTTTCCGTTGGGCACATTCCGTTCGGCGAAAGCTGGCACCCATACTTCAAGCCACATGGCACCGAAGCAGTCGGGGAGTGGGGCCGAGACATGGTCCTAGCCACCGAGTCCTTCCTGGTCAACTTCCTCGCCGCCGACGCGAACTTATTAGCCAGCTGTCCCGATATGTCTTCACCATGGTCGCCCTCGCGTCCGGGCATCTTGTCGGTGTAAAGTTCTTAATGTTCCGCGGCGGCAGCCACCTCTTGGGCGGCAGCGACCTGCTGCTCGCGCGGATCGTCGCGCTCCTAGCGAGCGTCTCGTGCGCACCGGGCCACGCCCCTCAGCGAACGGCCTTCCTCATCAAGGGAATGATCGCCAAGTGGGAGGGGCGCTTTAAAAAGCCGGCCCCCGTCGCTTCGTATCCGACGCCCACCTCCGACCACGACCGCCCAGCCGACAACTCTGCGGGAATGAGCCGGACTCCGTCGAACGCCGACCTCATGGACCCGTCAGCGTTTGCGGCAGTCCAGCCCGGGACGCTCCCGCCGTTCGATATCGACTTGAATATGTTCATGGACGCGACGCCGTTCGATGCCGACTTTTGGAATAACCTCGCGCAGCAGACGCAGCTTCTTCCGGGTATGAATAACACTTGCTCGTTTGTGTTGTTTTAAACGTTATGTTCGCACATTGACGATGTGGAACATGTTGTTTATATATCTTTCGAGGAGCATGGGCTTCTGGTGGAATTTGACTTTGGCTGACCAGACATACGTCGGGACTTCCGCCTTGATCGCGCAACAAACGCGTTATGCCAAAACGGTGGTGCACGCGACTGCCGGGATAAATAATAGTCATTTTAATTTGTTACATGTATATAGCTAAATGAATGTTACTGTACTCGAATGCGACCAAAAATGTCATACATCATGGCGCGTCGAACGCGCGCGCTAAATCGAACGCGTATTATGAACGCGTACGTTTGATGTAGACCGGGCCGAATATTCCGAACCTCCCTTTCATCTTACCTTCATGGTGGCTTGCTCGGTTCCTCACTCCAATGTGACCACCCCGTCCATGATTCGGATCGTATTCTCGCTCACCAGACTACTATATCCCGCAAGTCGTCCGACTCCAGGACGGAGTATACCTATACTCAAACCCCTGATCATGCGATACGAATAACTCTGACACCCCACTAGTACTCTTGGTGTTTCCTCTCCGTCCCATGCAGATGGTATTAGCTTCGAGCTGTTGGTGTCGTTCCCTCTCACACGCCAAAACGCTACACTGCTCCTGCTCAACAACACTACAACTTTGGACGTTGTCGATGAACTTTTCATCTAATCTGCTCCGCTCCTCTATGCCCGTCGCCAAGATCGATTCTAATCTTAGCTGGAACTGAAGCCTCTGTCGTCCATCTTTGGTACTAGTACTCGTGGTACCTGTCCAGCCCCGCCGCCGCCCAACTCCTGTATCACCAAAGGCACGTCGGACCGAATACCCCGAAGTCCATGGCCGAAAACCTTGAAGTACGTATATATCTGGGCTCATCTGCCTCCCACCTCCTTCCACGTCCACGACCATACCCGCTTCAAGATTCTCCTGGGTACCTACGAAAGCGTTCTGTTCATGACTGGGTACAGTTCTGAATCTGCGCTGGGTGAAGGCATGGCGACTGTCTGTTATCTCGAGGCTTCTAGAATCTAAGCACAGACGGCGCATGGTCTGATTTCCGGCGACAACAGCTCCCCGACGCTCTGACCGTGGACCAAACCCCTCGCGGCCGTTGGCTGCGTCAAAAGCGGATCCACAGGCGTTTAATTCATTCATCCCTTCGTGCGAGGCAATACATAATTATGTGGGAAATGCTACGACTCAAAGGCGATGCTTGTCTGTTCTTTGGTTCACTGTCTGTCTCTTTGCTCGTGTGCTGGGAATGGCTACCCGCAATATGAATAGGGATGGCTACCATGATTTAAATCTCACGTCGACGCGACGCCTGAGACCCCATCGCGGTTACGCAGCCGTCTTTTGTTGTACGGCAACCGACTCACTCGGCGGCGGCGTTGGCGGGATCAGACCTTCCTCCTCAACTATCCCTTTCGGAACAAGCTGGGAGTTTTGCCCCTTTCTCTGCGCCGCTTCTCCTGACCTTCCTTCAAACTACTCGACATCTATTGGACTCTGCGGTGGACACTGGATACGGTGCTCTTTCGACTGATCAAACGCTATCAAGTGATCTTGGGTTTGAACAAGTCAACATATCGACATAATTTCCCATGCGCTTCGCGTACTTGAGTCAGGGCGGGTTCGGTGGATGCTGGTTCTAGATCTGAATTCTCGCGAGGGCGCGGGGTCGAGAGCGCAGTTCCCACTGTGCTGCGAAACTTTGTGCGGAAGGCGGCGCATCGTCGGGTTGTCTGGGTTGCAAAACATGGTCGGACCCACATGGTGCTCAGCCTCGTCTCGTCTCGCTTGGCGCATGACCCCATGTGAATCCACGATGGCGGAGTCTGGCTCCGAGTACCTTAAAGGCGACGAATCTCCGTCTTTCGCCGTGGAGGTTCAGGCCTTTTGGGTGACTTTCTGGGGCGGGCGGGACCCGAATTAGACACAGATGGTTGAATATGAATATTCGGAAGTATTTATAAATAAGGGAGGAGCGAGGAGATATGATTGGACGTAAGGGCGATTGGATGACATGACGGGGTAAATATACATGCTGCTGAGCCGGTGGAAGGGGCGATCTGCGATCTGCCTCCGTCCACTGCATTTTTGCTACGCAGAGGGCGAATTCTGCTCTCTCTCGACGCGCTGAGACGGGGAGGCACACATATGGGTGCGGGCGCACTGCCTCACCGCGCGTGACGTGACTGTCACAGGCTCTCCGCCTGTGTCCAGTTGATTCGATTCACTGTACCGTCGATTCGGAAGCAACCGAGCCTGGTTGTAGACGCACAAGGCCGAGAAACACAGCAACACCCCGGAATCACTATCCCTGGCTTTGACCGCCCACGTAAGCGTTCCCGTTCCTTCCCTCCCACCACCATCCCCGAGCCCGCCCTCATGTCTCCCCCCAGCCTAGCACACTACGTATTCAGACATGAACTCGCACGGGGGCGGCGCGTACCCCAGCTTTGCCCACCCGGGCGCAGCCCAGCCGCCCCACCAGGGAATAAATCCCGCGATGCTCGCGTCGTTCAATGGTCAGCAGCAGCAGCAGCAATTTGGCGGCGGCATTAGCCCGCAACAGCTTCTGAACGGCGGAATGGCCAACGCGATGGGCGGCGGCGGGATGATGAACCCGAACCATATGTTGCAACAGCAGCAGCTCAGCAGCAACAAATGATGATGAACGGGGCGGCGGTCTCAATCCCGCCGCCCTTTCCGCCGGCTCAAACCTTATGGACCCTCGTGGTGGAATGAATCCCGCGGCTCTAATGAACAATAACGATCTAGGTCTGTCCGGCCCGATGAACCCACAAATGCAGCCCCCACAAATGCAAATGACGCCCCAAGTCCAACAGCTTCTGGCGAATATGGGTATTACTCGCGAGCAAATCGCACAAATGAACCCTATGCAGCGCCAGGCTACTATGAAACAAGTTATGACGGTGTATCGCCAACAGCAGATGCAGCAGCAGCAGCAGCGCAACAGCAGCAGTTCGCGCCGGATGCTGGTGCATTTTTTGACCGCCCAGGGAGCGCGATGGGGATGGGGATGGGCGGCGGAGGCGCGGGTATGGGGATGGGGAGCATGGGCATGATGCCGCGACCGGGAACTGCGCAGGGCATGGCGGGAATGCGTCCTGGCACCGCGATGGGCATGCACCAACCAAATATGGGTGGAGGAGGCGGGATGAGCATGGGCATGGGCATGAATCCTACGACTTTGGGTATGATGGGCGGTAGCCCAATGGGGATGGGGCCGCGTCCACCGAGTCGCGCCGCCAGTCTAGGGGGCGGGGACTTTCCGTCCCCCAAACTCAAATTTACAGCAAGGCCAGCAGCAAAATGGGTTTCATGCCGGAAAACCCAGGGTACGCCGCAATTCGGTTCCTCCTTCGGGAGTCCAGCACCAGGGATGCAGGCTCCAACGCAGCACGCGACTCAAGGCTCGCCCCCACCTAGCTCTCCTTTCACCCGCTCGAAGCGGAAACTCGCGCCCGACGCACAGACCCAGTCGCCCCGCATTAGTGCAATGGGTCCTCCGCCCTCTGTCTTGCGCTCCTCGTCCGTCGACACGAACGGGTTTACGCGCCCCCCATCATCGAATGGGACGCCCCAGCGCCAGTCATCGTATGGACCGCAATCGGGTACGCGCGAGCAAACCCCCAGCGCCAGCCCAGCATTCCACGCTCCGCATCACCGATGAAGCCCGGTACTCCCGCGCGCATAGAGCCCGCTGCAGCTGCACCACCGCCTCCCGCGGCCATTCCTCAAATCACCGCTCTTACCGCCGCCGCGCTCCCCAACGTCCCCCCGCCCATCATGCCTGCCTCGGCGCTCCCCCCTCCGCTGCCCTCGCTCCCGCCGCTCCCCCTCCGTCAACCTTAACCCCGCAGTCACGCGTGTGTCTGTCGTCCCGCTCGCGACGTCGCTGACGACGATCCCGCCCGTCAGCGCGGAGGAGGTCGCCGACATAAAGACTGGATGGCTACGGACCGCGCGTACGAGGGCGTCTATCGTGAGATGAAGACGCGCATGGGTGCCGAGTTCCGGGAAATGGTGGGGCCGCAGAACGTGCCATGGTGGGAGAAGGGCACGCTTGATACTAACGCGAGCCGGTTCTGCGGGGGCGGGAGACGTTCGATGTGCGTTATCCTTATCGGAAGAAAGAAAGAGAGGGAGGACGCCGGAAAGGCGCGAGGAGGGAAGGTATAAGGCTGTGCGTACTCGTTCTCTTTTCCATTACGTCTAAGCGCTCATGTATGCCTATGCAGGCCGCGCAAAATTGACCCCGAGGATGCGAACCGGTCCGAACAGCTCGTGCCCATCCGCCTTGAGTTTGATGTGGAACACCACAAAATGCGGGACGCGTTTGTCTGGAACCTGAACGGTACGTTTACTGTTTTACCTTCTGCCCATGTTTGACGCCCACGCAGACCCCGTAATCAGCCCGGAGCACTTCGCGCAGACGGTGGTGGAGGACTA
>JARKIC010001186.1:0-145594 GCA_029378375.1 Mycena olivaceomarginata
ATCGTTCTAAGCAATGTAGATCTTGACTCATTGCTAAGCTCTGCTCGTTGATGTTTCTTATAAATCTCTCTCAATTTTACTAATCGCTTGATATCTGACAGGAGTTCATTGGCTAGCTGCCATACCACTAGTCATATACCCTGAACCCTATTGCTCGTTTGTATCAGTCTCATTTATATTTAGAATCCTGTAACGTATTTAAGTGGATGGTTATGGGAGGAACACCAGTGAATCTCACCCCACCTGTTGGACGCGAAGTTACTAGACTTCACGCTTAACCGGTAGAGTAGTCATTCATTCGGAGACACCCAGAAGCTATACCAAGTTTCTTTTGTTTTCCCTGTTTGAATATTATCTGTGTTGGATTTGGATCTTTATAAACGACGCGTGGACATATTGGATAAACGGAACGGACACGTGGAATATAAGAAACGAATCGGACTTGACAATTTGGTTGTAATCTCGCAAGGATTAGCAATCGCGGATACTATTTGGAAACGGAATTCATAAGAAACACTTGCATTAAGCATCGGAGTACTACCTCCAAACCTAGACCCACATCATACAAAACCGTTGAACATAAAATCTCGTCTGTCTATCGTGATTGCGCCTAGAACGGATTCGAGCAAGTTTTATCTATACGACTTGTAGACCTGTAAAGTCTTGCTTCTCAAAGAGAACTAAAGTTCAAATTGCCACAATCTATACTGGATTGGAACCCCGAACTTGCACGAGGACTATAGTGTTTGAGTTGTTGTAGTTGCATTATCGAACCGCGTATTCATTTACAAGGTTTGTGTTGTCCCATAGTCAGCGTTTCACCGTTCTCCTATGTGGCACTGGGTCACGCCCTCGATTTGGGTGATCGCCTCCCCCGCGGTCTGAGTCTCCATTGTCGGGGGGGTCTCCATCTCCTCCGGCACCGGCCAAAGGGAAGCCAGGGTTAGCTTGCCCTGGCCTGCCTTGCGAGACCCTCGAAGGAGGTCTCTCTCGCTCCGAGTTCCTAGAAGGATTCCAGTCCCGCCCTCTGTTATCTGGATGGGCTGCATTGTGCTCTTCCCTGGGCGCTGAAGGCGGTGGTTCTGCTCTCCAACTCGGCTTATCTTTCCCTTGCCTCTCTCGCTCTTCCTCCGTAGACGGGAAGTGTGGGGGAACGTCGTGCGTGGACCGGTACCGCTCCGGTTGGGTTTCATCCGCTTCCGGCACTTCTTCTAGGACGGTGGCGTGAGCCATGCACGCTCGTGGACCCGGTGCGTCTGCCCTCTGTTTAGCTTTGGAGGACACCTGATGCTGACTTATGGATTCATTCCCGTAAGGAGGAACGCGCTCTGCCGGAGAGTTACGGTGCGGACTGTACCTGCTCAAGGGATTAGGCAGGCTCGCCCCTGGTACTGCGGACGCGAACATGCGGTCTCTGGGTGACATAGGCACGAGCGGATCCTGGGGGCCCTTGAACTGAGTCCCGGTGCTCATGAGTCCTGCGCTGCTGGCTACCATTTCGTACAGGCGCGATTCCTTCCCCGATTCACCTACCGAGGCGGTATTTTCCTAGCCCTTGCTTGTTCGCCTCGAGGGATGTCTACTCCCACTCGCGGGCTCGGTGACAGGGACCAAGTCGATCTGTCCCTCCTAGGAGACTTGGATCTGTCTCGTCGTCTCGTCTTATGTGACCTCTCATCTTCCGAGACAGGGGGAAGCTGAAAGTCGGGACCGGAACCTTGACTTGACCAAGGAGAAACTGAATACTCCCGCTGCTCTCCTTGGGCGGAGTAATAGACTGTGGCCGGTCTATCCTCCAGGAATCGATCGGGAAAAGCTTTCTTTAGGTATTCTGGCACCGGAGTTTTAAGTGCTATGGAATCCGAATGAACATTATACCCCGGAGGCCAATGCTTGCAGAGATGAGGTACGTTGTCGTACAAATAATTAAGATCGGATATCCCATCTCCCTCTCTGGGAAAAACACCATAGACCTCTGGATTGGTGGAGATGGGTGAACGGAGAACATCCTCTTCCTTCTTGGCTCTGTATTCTGATTGGTATTTGTTGAAGTTCCTTTGCGTGAGGTGGACCCTCTCGCTGAGCGCTATCCACGTGGCTAGGATTCCTCCCAAGTCCGATGAGCCCTTGAGCAGGGCTGACAGGACGCTGTGTGGATCTATCTCATAACTTGAGGTTCCGTCCTTCACCAGCCCTGACACCTTGGTCAGCAAGGCCTGCATCTCCCGTATGGTCCTCTCCGTTCTCATCCAGAACCCCGTTTCCAAGGAGAATCGCTCCGAGGGTGGCGTCTGGGGTTGCGAGCTGATTCCTCGGTCCATGACTTCGGATCGTTCCAATGCTTTCTTACCTGCTATCCGAGTGGATCTTATGAAAATAGATAAGTCTTCGTCCTGCGCGTTATAATCTCTCACGAGGTCTCCCATAGGGGATAACGAGAAACCCTTCTCCATTCCCGGTTGACGGGCAATGGTGTACTCTGTTTGCATAGTCATGTTGTAGAGCGATAGGGAAGGAATGAGAGCTGGTGAAGGTGAGGGAGGAGCCTCGAAGCTGGTGCTCCTATGGAGCGAGGTCTCAGCGGTTTGTAGGGGAGGGAAGGTTTGCTCAAGCGGTGAAGGAGCGTGAGCTGCCTCGAGAGTAGTGACAGGAGCTAGCGGTGCGGCTGGTATGGTTCTCGAATGGGACGGTTGTTTGTAAACTGTTGGAAATTCAAGGGTTTCCCTGTTCGAGCAGCAAGACGGGTTCTCGAAGCAGCTGGGCTGTCCGAGAATAAATCAATAGCGGGCAGACTCGCTGAAGTCTTTTGTATCTTCGGGGAGGCCAAACGTGAGGGCGATCAGGAGGTGTCTTTAGTCGGACGCAGATCTGCCCCTGTTTCTGACTCATCCTGGCCGCGTCCTATGGATCTGGTGGCTGACGATGCGGTGTGTGCTAGTAGATGCGACTGCATGGCTTCAGAGTGAGTAGTGCCACATGGCAGCGCTCCTCGCCCTCTATACAGCGGGATGTTATAGTTGCCTCTCGAACTGGCCAGACTGTCAAGATTTCCGGATTCGTCCACTTTGTGAGGATCGTCTCGTCCTCATGCCGGGTTATCTGATTGATCAAGGCTGGCGAGGTGTTCCGAACCGGTAGTGTGAAAGACCCTCGACTCAACGGTCCTACTCTTAAAGATCCTCCCTGAGACCAGACGTTCCGGGTCTCAGTGGTTGAAGAATCTAATCTCTCCGCAATCTTATTGCAGGGAGAGAGAAAGGGACTGAAGGGAGCTCGTTTCAGGTTCTTTCAGAAGGATCTGTGGACACGGAGGTCTACACGGTAGTGATAGTATACAAGGAGCTTCGTGCCTCTATCAGAGCCTCTGTTGAGGGCTGGTGAGGTGCGAAGCGGGGTTTTGGTAGTTGGTAAAAGATGATAAGTCACGTGGTACTCTACTGACTAATAAGAGTAACTACACTGACACTGATTGTTTCAATCGGAGCTAAGTAAGTAAGAAAAAATGAAAGATACGTGTATATAGTCTATATCCCTTACACGCATAGTTTACTACCCTTCAGATTCCAGACTCGCCGCTCGTACTGTCTGCTGGTGCACTCGCAGTTCCACTCTCCTGTGTCTCGCTTCCTAGGTGCTAGCACCTTGACTGTTTAGGCTTATGGTTATTTCCCTGTGGTTTATGCCTTCAGACCGTACTAGCGCGTCAGACTAGTCGTATCTGATGCTACAACCGGCAGCTTGGGCTCACTCCAGTTCTCATTTATATCACCTAGCCAGAGTCTTGAGTGCTAGTAATAACACATCAGAAGTGCTAGCACTTTCCCATTGTATAAATACTGGTCCTAGGAAATTGCAAAATAGCACTAGATGCTGTGCGCTCTTGTTACGGTGTTTCACCGCATTCAATGGAAACCGGCCACTCTAGCAACCGAAACACTCATGACCCAGCGCATTGAAACGGCGTAACATAAATGCATGGCATCTAGGGCTAATTTTGCGATTTCCTATGATCAGTATTTATACAACGGGAAGCAACTAGCACTTCTGTTGTTACTAGCATCCTAGCTAGTACGCAGACCACTCGTTAGGTGATATAAAGGAGAGTCAGAGCGAGCCCTAACTGCTGACTGTAGCACGAGGCTATACTAGTGTGATGCGCTAGCTGCTAGTTGAGTGTACAAACAACCAGGGATTAAACCACTGCCTATACATTCATGAGACATGACCTAGGAGACTCTAGTAGTCCGGAGATGGCTTGCGAGGGAGCTAGCGATGGTCTAGCAGACAGATATCTACGATGGAAGTGCAACTAGGGGACAGTGCCTTGAGCTAGAAAGCTCAGTGCGAGATCCGGTAGTACTATCTAATCTCTAGATAAGAGACTAGGACGGGGATAGGCGGAACAATCCAACTAGCGACCGGCTAGGGCTTTGACAAAGACATACCACAACATAAGAGATGAAGCAACACGAGGTTAGCACCCGATCTGTGCAGCTAGGGCGAACGGAATAGCAGGCAGGCTATTGGAACAGAGCTAGGGACAATTGTACAGACTGTACCGATGACCGGAGGCCTGATCAATGTCCTGACCAACAAGCTATGACCATTTGATGTTGGTCGCAATGCTGTGTCATCTAAATCAATGCTCTGACAGAGTAGAGATGACCTAGACCACCGGCTACATCACCAGTTGGTCCGGAAGTGGTGCTCAGCATAGATGGAGGGCTGAGGATCAGTTGATATACCCACGGTTGAACACTAGCCGGTCAGCAAGGCTGACCTGGCATATACCAAACCAGTCCCAAAACCAAACGGCAGTCATTTCATTGGCTGACCGTATTTCTCATCATCTAATATTGCTTATTGTATTATTCAGCTCTCTTTTCACATGTATCTTGAATCTAGTAGTATAAAAGGGAGTGCAGGACAGACTAGGGTCTAAGAACATTATGCCCCAGACTTTGGACGAAGCTGGTGCTGGTGATCTCAGGCTGCTAGTGGATGTTGACACCGAACTTCACTTGTAGTAGTCTTTATATTGGAATCAGTAGACTGTTGACTCTGGAACATCGAGTGATTAAGTTGAGGATTTCGTATTGTTGGTCCTAGACATACACATACAAAACAGAGGTGTTCTCTTCGAGACCCAGCCGCAGTTTGCACTAGTGACTTCGCCCTCACCCCGACAAGACGGAAGCTCTGCCGTAGTGTGTTGGATCACTTGCTAGGTGGATTGTGTGTTGACTTGAGCCCACTAAGAAGAAGACGGACTAGGTGCCCCCACCTCTAGTTTGGCTATAACTTGTCAGTTACTTCGCCTTCACCCCGATATAGATGGAAGCTCTGTCGCAGTGTGTTGGGTCGCTAGCTGGATGCTTGTAGTGAGTTAGTGCCAATAAAAGCGGAAAGGTTCCTGTTCTTGGTTAAGGAATAGGTCAGCGGTCAAGGAGAGTCTTGCTGTTTGAGACTTGGAGTCATTTGGAGTTAGCCTCAGTAGTCCTTAGGTTGCCTAAGGTGAGGATTTTCACAAACCTACAAAACCTCTGCCCTGGTGTTCTCGACCTAGTGGTCCAGCCATCTTGTATCCACCCCATATAAACACACCCCCAGACCATCCCTAGGTTCCTAGCAGTGTTGTTGTTGGCAGTTGCAAAGGAAGGCAGAGAGTTTGTTAGCAGAAGAACTACCAGTCATGGCCGAGAACAAGATCATGAGACAGATTCGGGGATACCCGCAGCTCCATATGCATAGAACACACTGAGTTGGTTGATGGAAGAGGAAGGGGACCAGAAGTCACACAGATTAAGAAGAAGCAACCTCAGAAAATAGAACCCAGTCAAGGGAAAATGAAGACATTGCTGAGGTAAGATCAACCAAGCATGAGAATAGTACATTGCATAAAGTAGCGAAGGGCACCATGGGAGTAGGGAGCAAGAGAAACTGGGGAGATGGAAAACTGATGGTTGGGTGATCTGATGTGGACAAGTCCAACATCAGGTGAAAAATTGGGGAACAGCCAAAATGAGCAACAAGTCGAAAACAATTTGGCTGGGGAGATCATGTCTTACGCAAAAAATGCTGACAAAAATGTGATGCTCTGAAAATGGCTGCAGTTAGGGTGCCCTAAGAACCCATACCTTATCATCAGCGGCAGCAAGTGTAGTGTGGGGCGCGGGTACGGGTACGGGTACTCGGGGGATATACCGTACCCCAACCGGGTGAGGGTACAAACCCGTACCCCTCCACCCACGGGTTTCGGATGGGTATACCCGTAAGGGTTTGTATTCGCGGGTCTGTATATAATAATTAATTATTTGTTGAAAGACTACAAGTAATCAATGTTCAGGCATTCCACAGTATGGATTGCACTACACTGCGTAGGAGCGTAGGCATTGATTGTATTTGCATCGCAAATCTTGACACAAAAAATGTATACAGTGCACGGAACACTACAGGAGTCCGACAGTCCGACTATCTGAGTCTACGTAACGACGTTACAATGTAGTACCTCAACTTTCGCGAACCTTCTTGATAGCTCCACTAGTCTGATCCTCGGCCTTGCGCTTCTTGCCGCCTATTACCTCTTCGACTCCTTTAATAATATTGTCATCCCGCACAAGATCTTTCTGGCACCAGCTGCCAAAGCACAACAACTTGCGGATAGACGCGGCGCTAAGACGGTTGCGAGTGAAAACAAGCAGATGACGGCCACGGGAGAACACGCGCTCGACTGCTGTTGACGTTGCTACAAACGAAGAGTTTAAATTGAGATATGAGTTAAAAAAAAACCAAGACGCACAAGGAACACTGTGATAGTCGAGCGCCATTCTGGACAGTTCAGGCCAGATATGGCGTCTCTCCCACCACCACTTGAGAGGCTCGGTGACCCCAGGCTCGAGAGGCTCCCGGAGATATTGTTCCAGATGATTGTTCTCCAACGCGCCTGACGGAAGGTCAAGATCAAGAAGACCGAACCAGTCCGAAGTAGACACATCTGCCGTGCTTGAGGACACGCTGGCCTGAGTTTATTATAAGCAAGTGAAGAGAAAGCTTGGTTTTCCACGTACCGTGTCACCATCAACTTCAACAACGTCATCAACACCCCCTCCGACTGCGAGATACATTTCATACTCCTCTGAGACAAGTTCTTTTGCAGTGGCGATCCAGCTATCTGCCCAGTTGCGCGACCTGAAGTATTCCAACTTCAGGCTCAGATAAAGCACTAGAAAGATGCATGTTAGAAAAGCGGAGACCGAGTTGAGTAAAAAACACACCCATGGCGATACGATAAATATTGGACATGTCCGTTGCCGAGTAGTATTTGTTCATGGTCTTCTTAGCGAGGCCCAGTGCCTTTCTGATTGATGAGTGCAGAACGTGTTTGGTCCGGGCTGAGGGTTGAGTCGAGACAATGGTAGAGGTAATGAGATCGTCGATTTTGTCCATGGTGGTGATGACGTTCGCAATTGTGCTTCTGTTGTCCGAGGAGAACAGAAGGGTCGCCTGTTTAAAGATCTGAGATGCCAAGTCAGTAAAATGAATCATGATATGACGAAATGAGAACTCACCTCAAGGGTGTAAACCATATCTTCCACGATCGTCCAGTCGGTGTCTGAGAGCTCGTATTTACGCAACGGAAGGTTCCGATCAGCAGTAACTAGGTTCACAACATCTCTGTACTGCACCGCAACAACGAGCATATCATATGTCGAGTTCCATCGCGTACGCACATCCCGTGGTAGAAGTCGCACCGCCATGTTCTTTTTGCTGCAAGCATCGCGCCAGGTAGGGAGTGCTTTCGTTGTCGAGTGAACCAGCGCGAACGAGAATTTGCGGACCTGAGAGGTATGAGTTCTTGAACTGGGTCTGGAAAGCAGCGGATGAACGTACCCGAGAAATAACCGCCTTAGCCTGCTTCGTTTGCTCTAAGATCGCTGCCTTCTCAACTTCATCCATCTCATCCCATTCGTCCTCTTCTCTATCGTCATCGGCCAAAGAATCACCATCCGTCGCATCCGCAAGATCAGAGAGGGAACTATCCTCCAACTCCAAGGAGAGCTCTGACGACGTGTCTGAATCTCCATCGCTCGGATCATCCGTGTTGCTGGTGCCCTTCTTCTTCTTCTCGGGAGGTTGGAAGGGACGAAGGAAGGACTTGACGCCGAGGTTCAAGGTATGAGTAAAGCAGCGTACATGATTCTGGGGCTGGAAAGAGTTGTTCGGGTTGTTTCCGAGAGCGGTGTTCTGGGTGTCGTTCACAGTCGCATTGTCGCCTGCCCAGCCGAGGATCTGAGGGCTGAATTAAATGCCAAAGGACGATTTCGACCTGAACTGTCACATACCTTATGTTGTAGACCAAAACGCTCCAGCATGGAATCAAACTCCCACGCCAGAACTTCGCCCGTGTGTGACTGAGAACCGAGATTAGAATAGGATATCACTTGAGGAAATGTGAATCCTTACCTCGGGAACCTCAAAGATGTCGAGCAAAAAGACGAGTGGCTGGCCCTCGTGCTGAAGATGAGCAGTCCAAGCCACGAAAGCACGGTGATTTGGGGACGTCCATGCATCAGTAGCAAAGCTGACCCGACCGTTGTAGTTCTGGCCGCAAAAAAATTTAGTACATGTCCAAGGGGCTAGAAAGAAGACGTACCTCTAACATGTGTACAATGCGCTGAGGGCAGCGATTAAATGCAGCATTGAGATCGTGCCCAATTGTACGGTGACTGGGGACTGTGAGCTCCGGACGACCAGCCAGAAGGAGCTCTCTGAGCTCGCGGTCTTCCATGATCTTGAAAGGCCGATTGGCCTCTGCGAGCCAGCGCACGATATGGGCGCTGAAACAGTAAATATCACTTGGAAAAATTGACAGCAAAAAGAACGTACCGAAACTCGGGCTGAGTGTGAGTGCGATGGGTGACCTTGACCGGACGCTGCCCCATGCGTGCGAAGGAGGAAAAGATATTCCCGTCCCGTGGGCCCGCGGTGGTGGTACCAGCAAGACGGGACTTGACGACGTCCTTGCCCCAGCAACCCTCAGCATGCTTCTTGAGATTCGACGTGGACGAGCGATCTGCAGCCTTGGTACCATCGAGGTTGGTCTGGAACCGTTGGACCCCTCTTACATCCGTTAGGGGCAGCACAGGTGAACTGCTGGAAGCTGCGACCTTTGTCGTCCTTCTTAGTAGCGACATCGGGCTTCAAAAATTGATAGATATCGGATCTCCACTTGGCTTTGCTCTCATCTAGAATACCATAAGAACTTGAAATTGAATAGAAGTGTTTCGCACCATTGACTTCACCAGTATCTGCGTCCGAGTGAATGCTGATAGGTTCACCCGACTTCGGGCTCTTCCTCCCTGCATCTGTTATTAGCGCATTGAAGAATACGAGCGACACAAGACTGACCAATCGCACTGGCAGCCTTCGAAATTGCCTTTCCAGCCTTCTTCTTGACTTTGCGGAGGGTATCACTGAGTTTGGAGGCAACACTGGATGCTCGAGACACGACAGATGGGGGCATGGTCAGAAACCAGAATGAATGACATAGGCTCGACACACGCCCTTTTATTACGGCTGGAGCTGAGCCCCTGTTGAGGCGAACTCCTGTCCGGATCAAGCAGCAGAGAATTGGGGCCTGTCCGCCAATTCAAAATTGGGGCCTAATCCCTATCTGTACCGTAACTGAAATTCACAAATTTCAATCACTATGTTCTATTCAAAAGAAAAAAAACAAATAGTTAAAAGACACATCCGATGCCAACATGAAGTCAGCGCATTCGACATGAAGTTAGAACATCCGGGCACACAGCCCTGATGCAAAACCAAAAGTGAACTGGGCAATGATGGACATCGCACAGCTCATGGTGGCGGGAGGTAGGACTGAGGCTGTATAGACCCAGTGATCAGTGTCGCCGATGATCGCGAATAGTTAGGAGACCTATGCTATGCCAACGTCAGTACATCCGACACAATGAAATTCAGAACATCTGGGCACGCAAAACAAGGAATGAACTGCGCGACGATGAACATTGCACAGCTCATGATGGCAGGAGGCAAGAATGACCGTTGTTGGTGTCTGTGGGACCCCAGTGATCACCGATCATTTCTCGGTAGAACCTACCGAGTGACAGCGCGGATCTTGGAGAAATAATTTGATTGGTATCTAAGATCACTTGCACGGCCAGTATACCCGATCAACCCGCGGGTCGGGTACGGGTTGCCGCGGGTTGTGCCTGACTGCAACCCGCAACCCGTACCCGTTCAACCCGACCCGTAAACCCGCCGGGTTGACCCGTACCCGCACCCCACACTAAGCAAGTGCCAGTCCCCTACTCTACCTTCGCAATTTGTGAATTCTAAAATATCTACTTCCACATGGGGGAACTTTTGTAAGGTCAAGAGGAGAGGTAGGCATGAGTACTGCCTTCACCAAAAAAACAGATGGCAAAAGTACCAGTCATGCTTGAGATCCATGGACGACAATTTGGTGGCACAGTCTAAATTTGGAATTAATTCAGAATTTTTGTGTGGGAAGATAATCTGATATGGGGAGCTTTTGTAAGCTCGAGAGGAAAAGTAGGGATGAGTACTTCACCCTAAAAATGGATGGCGAAAGTGCCAGCTGTGCTTGAGATCCATGGGCAACAATTTGGCAGCACAGTTTAAATTTGGAATTATGTAATTTAGAATTTTGGTGTGTGAAGATAATATGCTATGGGGAATTGTTGTAAGGTTGAGAGGAAAGGTAGGCATGAGTACTGCCTTCACCAAAAAAACAGATGGCAAAAGTGCCAGCCATTGAAAGGCTTTGCCTCGGTCCATCTAAAGCTGGAGTACTACTGATGACATGGACCGACGAGTGGAATGCAGCAGTACAAGCCACAACCACTAACCAAAATCCACCCTGGTTGCACAAGCTTAGACGTGCCGACGAGTATTCATGCATTTTAGACTTCTTCACAAAACTGTGAAGGAGTAGAAAAGGGACACAGATACATCAGTTCGACTGGTTAAAGCCCTTAATCAAGCACTCAGAACGAGAGCACTTGACTAATGGCGTGCAAGACTGTTGTGGTGGGATTAAGACCTTCTCTTGGCATAGTCAGCCGAGTGTGTTAATCCAACACCAATTTGACACCAATCCCAAATATAAGCCTTCCAAGGCTGCTGATTGTTTAAGGTCCATTCTGACCGTTCCATAATCCCAAATAATAAGCCTTTCAAGGCTGCTGTAGTGGTGCTGTGTTTCCAATCCAAATCCCAAATCCCTTCACATCTTAATTACAATCCCAAATTATGTGTTTTACTTCCACCAAAGGCAAGACATATTAATCACATTGTGCAAATGAAGCAAAGCTCTTAATAGAACCAGTCCAGGATCACAAGCACGGACTACCCGTTGTAACACAAGCCCTGGATCCAAGTCTCTTAATTGAGACTGAGACCCAGTGCCTATGCCACCCCAACTGCGGCAGTTAACACAAGCCCTAGATCCAAGTCTCTTAATTGAGACCAGGACCCAGTGCCTGTGCCACCCCCACGGCAGTAGTTGACAAGCCCTAGATCTAAGTCTCTTAATTGAGACCAGGACCTAGCACCTGTGCCACCCACCCAGCAGTAGTGGTCCATGCTAGAACTGCCCTCCTTATATACTGTACATTTACGCTTACACTACCTCTTGTTTCCAATAGGTTGTCTGACTTGACTGAACTTCCAAGCCAAATAGTGTTGTCCTGCCCTTCAGACCATTGGATTCAGAAAGCGCTGAGTCCCCCATTTCTGTAGACACCCAGAACTCCCTAATCCGCCAAGCAGTTCCCAAGATATAACCTTGTCAATTCCTGATCAAGCCAAGAACCCAAATTGGGACAGTAATGGAGCTGAACCAGATTAATGGTTAAAGTCCCTTGATTAACACCTTCAAATTCAAGGAGCGTTGGGCATCAGCTTCCTGTAGATACCCTAATCTCCCCGAACCGCCCAGTAGTTGTTGAGATATACACCGATGAAGCCTTGCCCGAGTCAAGAACCCATATTGGGATAGCAACATTGATCGGTGATTAACATGTGTCCAGACACATCTCCAGAATAGGCCAAATCAACCACAACAAAGTGGATCAAACCCACAGTTCTATCTCTGCCGATAGACCCTGGTTATTCAGAGTGGATATTTAAGTTCCCTGATATTTGTTGGCCCCACAGAGCCTTAATCAAGTGATTATAGGGACTCCATTATTAATAGTCTCGGCGGGCACAGCCCCTCATGACATCCCACTTTGGGAACCCTGTCATGAGGGTCTGGGCATAAGCGCGGCCCAGTAACCGTACCCTTCCCTTATCAATTTATGATCCCATTTTCCCACACTTTACGGCTCTGCCGAACTTACCGATGACATGTTCCCATGGTGAACGTGGTTCATGTGAGGCTCGACAGTTGTGAATACTCTCTTCCCTCCTGCCACACACAACAGGTTCGCTCAGAAAGCCCTCTAGACTGTGCCTCCTCACTGGATAACTCATACCCCATTTGGCCCACAATGAACCAAAACTCGGGCCGCAGAGGTGCCTGGCCCTATCCCTTGATAGAGGGCATCGGCGAACCCTGTCTCTGCCCAGTCTTGCACAGGTCCCTGCTAGCACAGTAATTGATTCGCCAGTAATGGGCGGGGCAAATTTGCGCATGTGAAAAGGCATGGAAAGCCGTCAAGACTTGGGAAAACAAATAAAGAAATAAAATGTACCGAAATATGCCTTGAGGCTCGCGTCCCAATCGACCAGGCCCAGCAGAGATGAAACAGGGATGGGAGTTGACAGGGGCACATAAAACCCCAAAACAGCTAGAAGCCGCGCACGGGGAGACAATGACAGGTTGGACATGTCTGCGGAAATTACGGCAACGAAAGAACGTGTACAAAGACGGACACGTGATCGTATGGCTTCTAGCGTTTTGGACATCAAACACGTCCCAGATACCACGAGAGGGTGTTTCAGCAGGGTTCAAATGTGTCGATGGATAGCCTGTTGTCACAGGAGGGTATTGCATTGCTCAAAACAGGTTTCAAAGGCCTAAGAAGTAGGCAACACACTGGTTAAAGGAGTTGGTGGGAGATAATTGTTAAGGTATGAACAAGGCGTATCCAAAGTTATGTGGAAACGAGGATACGGGGTGTTTCATGATGAAAGTTTGTGAAGGTAGCAATATATTTACAAAGTACAAACAACTGAGATATAAAAGGCGGGCGAAATGTACTAGTTAAGAACAGAATACCACGCCCAGGCTTTACCTGTGATCTTTCACTCACACTTTGATTTGACTATACGGGACGATTTTATGGGACTCTGTGAACTTGATTTTAAAACGGGATACGGAACAGAACAATTGGACTTACGGATTTTGGATTGGATTGACAGAACGGTTTTGGAATGGGATTATTGTTGGGTTGAAAGATATATTGGTTTTGAAGAAGAACATATCGGCTATTGGATTTTGAACACACACACCTTTTTGAACTTACACCAAATTCGCATTCGTGGTTTCTTCCACACGAATCCCTGAACACACACAAAGGCCTACGGAGTTTTGTTTGGGTTTGGGTTGAACCTTGAATAAAGGTTTCACTCACGAACAGATTTCGATCCTTTCACCAGGAAACCCATTAGCACTCAGAAAACCTAAAAAACAGTTCCTCAATGGATATGAGAAGTTCGGCAGAGCTGTAAAGTGTGGGAAAATGGGATCATAAATTGATAAGAGAAGGGTACGGTTACTGGGCCGTGCTTATGCCCAGACCCTCATGATAGGGTTCCCAAAGTGGGATGTCATGAGGGGCTGTGGCCACCGAGACTACATTATTAAACCCGTTGAGTCAAGCCTTAATCAGTATGGGAGGTTCTGATTAATGTGCTCTCGGGCAGGCTGATTAAGCCCTCATGCAGGATGTGCCTGATTAACCATTCGGGACTCATGTTAATCCTGGAGATGTACATCCAACTTGGTAATGCACAGGAATCCCAACATTAGCGAGATTCCAGGCAAGGCCAGATAGCCTGCTTATCACCGTGCTTGAGATCCATAGGCAACAATTTGGCGGCACAGGTTAATTTTGGAATTAATTCACAATTTTCATGTGTAAGGATAATAGGGACGTTGCACAAGAGCCACATGGGCCGCATGCGGCTTTTGTGCATTGCACAAAGCCGCTGTGTCGGCATTGTTTTTGAACTTTTCTCAGTACTATTTAAGTACCCTAAACATGGTATTTACTGCCTAGAACTTGTGTTCTGTGATACACTGTGGTAGCAAGTGTGGGAAAATCCTGGGTGGCATGGTGTGAAAGACAAAGACAGCAGTTGATGCCGTCAACCCACGGCTTTCCCACACTTACTATCACGGCGTATCACAGAACACAAATTCTAGCTATAGGCACTAAATACCATGTTTGGGGTACTTAAATAGTACTGAGAAAAGTTCAAAAAAAATGCCGACACAGAGGCTTTGTGCAATGCACAAAAGCCGCATGCGGCCCATGCGGCTTTTGCGCAACGTCCCTAATAAGTTCAATATGGGGAACTTCTGTAAGGTCGAGAGGAAAGGTAAGCATGAATACTGCCTACACCAATTGTGGAGCAATAATGACATAATTCATTACAATATCTGACAGTGGCACGTGCCCGTGGCAGCGGCTTGGCCGATGGAAGTTCGCGTCATCTACATTACAATATTTGTCATGATATCAACATGTGAGTGATTTCGGACAAACCTCGGGTCTGTTGCTTGCGGACGGTTATAAGTTTTGGTCCCACAGAACCCTTCTCTGTTCCAGAGTAGGGGATGGTAGCGGGAATATTCGACATCTGTGGCGCAAGATTTCTTCCCGTCGGCGCCAAAATAAGCTCGAAGTTGATAGATTCTTCATTGGCGGTGCTGCCAGTCTCCTTCCGAAAGTGTTAGCACCTTTTGCTTGGCAAACAGAGGCAAACAGAAGACACGCACTCACCCATACTCAAATCCCTGTAATGGAAAGAAGAGACGGTGAACTAGAGCGATTCAAGCAAATAAAAAGGGGAAGTCTCTAGCTTCAGAGACGGCCACGGCTTGCGCTGGTGAACGACTCAACAATTTGGCGACGCAGACAAGAACACCGACAGCCTTCAAAGCAAATGAGCAAAGGGGCACGTACCCAGATGACGACACGAGCGATTCGTGGAGAAACCAGGCGTCGAGTGGCCGGGGTGAGAGAACTGGCCAGCAAGAAGTGGGAGGAAGGAGGTGGGAGGAAGAGAGAAAAAGATGCTGACGTGTCTGTCACTGTGAAACACCAACCACCTTGTTGATCTCACGTGTGCGCTTAGTATCAAGCGAGGTCAAGCGCTGGCTGTGTCAATCTAGGGCTGGTGTTTCGGCAATGGACTTGAGAATATTCAAAGATCTGGATTTCTGCCTCAAGTATAATGAGCTTTTTTGGGCAATCCACACCATTATCAGTCCACGCACACCTTCCCAGAGATCATCCGACCGTGTTTGGTCAAAACCGAACCTATATTCGACGGGATCAAAAAATATAATCTTGATATAATCGGCAATCGAGCTAATCTTGCTGTATTACTCCAGATTAGCCTAATCCAAAATCAACAAACAAATTAGCAGTAAATTAGGAAAGGAGGTTTTTTCCTGATGTGGTCGATCCACACAGCTGCCGAGGAAGCTTATAACCAGAGTTCCAGAGCGAGTGCGCACAAACACTTTTGGCCTCCCGCGATGACCTGGATGCTCCCTCCCGCAAAGTATGGTTTGTTATGGCTTCCCGCCACCAACGGCTCTTGGCGCGTTCATGTTGCAGATGATCCATGCTGATGATAGTATGTGGTTTGAATATATTATCCATGCTACTCATTGGACGACATTATTTGTATAGCGTTGTTATGATTTGCCTCAATCAATTGAACGGGGGAATGTTGGAGATATACGTTGGTGTATACCGTTTATCTCCTTCTGATTCCAGACAATTTATCTTTCGCTGAATCAGATCCTGTGTGTTGGTTGGAATATGATGCTCCCCATGGCAGACCGGTGGATAATGCAGGATAGATTCCGCCAGTTCATGCTTCGCAGGGCCAGTGCGTCGATCCATGTGGTATTCCTTTGCATACTGATCCGTTTGAGGCCCTCAGCCATTTCGGGCCTGGAACGTCTCATCTCTGCCGATTCAACTTCGGGAGTGCCGCTGTATGGAGGCATTTGGGCTGGTGTTTGGAGGAAGTTAGAGCCTTTCTTCCGGGGCCAGCCGAAGCGGCTGATGATGACCTGGAGAGCAAATGAGCTATCTCCCCGTCCGCAGCCCCTCGAGCAATCTCTATGGGTCCCATCAGCGGAGTTGGTAACGAGTATGGCCCACTGGTCGGGTCTGTCCGTTGAAGGGCCCCATAAAGCTCTCTGGGTCACCGCAGAAAACGACGGGCGGCGTCATGAGATCGCTCAGGCATCATATCGTCAATTCTGCTTGCACGGAGGATTCAATACTGCGTTGGTTGACGTCAGCCAAACTCGTTCTATTTTCTGGCCTCTTGCCCTCGCCCTTGCGAAAGCATCCCCTGGTTACATGGAACAGCTCGAGGAGCATCCCCCGTGGATACTGAGATTCACTCAGAGGTGGTATTTCTCTGGAGACCTCGTCAGATGGCCGAACTTGAAGTTATCACCGTGGGCAGAATATGACGACTTAAAGACGAGTAAATTCACCACACCCTCGAATAACGACGTTCTGAGAGCTATGCAGGATATCAGCGTGAAACTTTTTTTTCGGCCAGTGAATCGGCTTTATAATGCACTCGATGAGTGTGCCGAAAGAATCGCCACAGAATTGCTCGCGTGGAAACCGGACATACCGCTCCAGATATGCCTCGTACCACTCTCATATTATATGGTGTCCACGACACAGCGCAGGCCGATGAAATTTGGAGCGTCGTGACTGAGCTCAAGGACGCACTGGAGGATCGGTTCAAGGCCTTCGGAATTGTCATCGTCAGCGAACCTTCCCTGCTCCGCCCTGAAGCGGAGGACAGCACATTCACTCGAGTGTATTTCGAGACGATGCATGTGTCAGATACAGGGTTGATTCTGTATTCAGGAACTCGTCCGACTCCGCCGATGCTTTGTGAAGTACGTCCGTTGTCATTGGCCACAGTTCACTAGAGTCTCAGGGTGTTGGCAGAACCTGTTCTCGGTGTGGGTGGATGCCATCCATCGGATCGGAAGAAATCAAGCCGAGAGGTGGGTATAGTTTTCTTCGGGCTCAAATTACAGTTTATTGACGAAATACAGTATGTGGCCGGAAGTGTTGAGCTATTCTCGGAACAGGAGCGCGGGCGTAGACGAAGAATCCTGCAACAAAACCACAGCCATATTTTCTAAACTATTCAAAGCGGCAGAGGATCGGAAACAGATTCTCAAGGTGGTTTCTACTTTCTTTCCCCACAATGGCTAAATCGCTACCAGCAACTGTCCGCAATGTCCGTCGTGAACCAATCTCAAATCCTGGATGCAATCGCACGGGACGACAGTCACATTGCCAACGAACTCCAAACCTTCTTCTCGTCCAACCACGAGAAGGACGTAACGGATATTCTGGAGAAGGCTGAAAAATGCCAAGAATTGAACTACAGGACAGAAATATCCTCTGTTCCTCGAGAACATGCTATTGCGGTTCCGAATCTTATTCATTCGGTATGCCGTCTCCGCGAGGCCCGGCTTTCCCTGATAATGTATGCAGATTTTAGACGTTGGCTTTCCCAGAAATGACGCGATCGCGGACTACAGACTGTTTTCCCGTCGCGCTTACCATCTACTCAATGTACTCGCCGCTCAACTTCACCTACTCCCGGAGCAACTCGCAATAACGAATGTGTTCCTACTGAGTGCCCATCCCGTTAAACATGGAGGATTCTCCGCTATCTACCACGGGCGATACGAAAACGACGATGGCAAGGAGGTCGAGTTCGCGCTCAAGGTGCTCAAGATGTTCGATGACCAACCAGAGGAACGCCGTCACTTGCCGCACAGGAAGTTCACGCAGGAAGCGCTTGTGTGGAATCTCCTCAAGCACAAGAATATCGTGCCATTTCTTGGTGTCGATTCGACGACGTTTCCAAGTCCGGCCAGAGCGATGGTTTCGCCGTGGATGGCGAAGGGGAATGTGCTCGCATACATCGCGGAGAATTCACCTGTAGCTCCGTACGCACTCAAACTCGTAATCCCTTCGCCTTTTGTCGCCGCGCCCAAGAACTGATCAGCACAAAAACACAGTTGAACGACGTTATTGCGGGATTGAGCTACCTGCACTCCACCAATATCATCCATGGTGACCTGTGTGGTGTAGGTTGGTCAAAATGTGAACATCGACGCTTGATAAACAATCCCTCTAGCGCAATATATTAATTGACGAAAGAGGAACAGCATGTTTATCTGATTTTGGCCTTGCTGGCTTGGTCGAATCGGAGCCAACACTCAGGTCCTCGACACGCGGTGGCTCAATACGCTGGATGCCGCCGGAACTGCTCTCCCCCCCATCCGGTGTCTCATTCACGCGTACAACCGCCTCCGATATCTGGGCATTCGGCTGTGTTTGTGGCGAGGTCTGTGCTCGCCTTTAAGCTCCACAAATCTGATCTTCTTCTTCTCGAATTCACGGGCATAGATATGGACCGAAGGCACCCGACCGTTCAGTCATTTCTCCCATGACACGGGTATCATTCTTGCGTTTTCGGACCCAAAGGGTTCAGCCGAAGAACAACCATATCACAGGAAACTGTTGGACAAGCGAGGAACCCCGATGCCGGATAGGCTGTGGGCCCTTGCACAGCGTTGTTGGAAAAATAACCCTTCGGAACGTCCCGCAGGTAATGTCATCGCCGATACACTAACCACGATGGGTGGCGGCGGATTGTCGAGTGCTGGCGCTCGAGTTGATCTCCAGCAGCACTCTGCTCCCTCTGAGCTAGGGCAAGGTGACCCACATCCCAAACGTGTCAACGGAGTGTCCTCGCCTGTGATCGTTCGCCTTGGTCCATTGGACCTCGGTCCAGAGGCTGATCACGACCGCATCTTCTCCACAGTCCTTGAGGCTTTGTGGAAACTTGTCCCCGAAGGTGCACTCACGGAACCTCAATCCGTCCATCGTCGCGATATGCAATACCTCGATCTGTATTTTGGATCCGTGATGGAGGCAAACAGTTTTGCGATGACTTGGATGGTTCACCGCATCGAGCCATACCAAGACTGCACTGCAATTATCGTGACTGCAAATTAACCATAAAGAATGCCAGTAACAATTGTGGGGTGCTGGAAAGTACTATACCTTTCCCAATCATTCAGTAGGTTACTGGATTCCATAGTCTCGTTTCGAGTACCAAGACTGAACAACATGCACTTGAAGTGGATGCGAAGCCACTGATAAACCAGAGAATCCGGTCCCAGTGAGCTGTCTGGAATTCAACTATACCTGAACACCGCACTTTTCGTGTGTTTTAGGACAGTCTGATTACAGTATAGGCTTATTTCCAAGAGCTGGTATATGGTCTTGGTATAGCTGGCTGGGTCAGGATCACAGAGTAACGAGTACAAAGGGTAGGTGACTACCCTGTGGACTGGCAGGTGCTTGCCTCGAAAACTGTAGAGGAGTGTGTAGCCCACAAACCTCTAAAGGGACTATTTCTGGTGTTATTTCCACACAACAAAATAAGCTGGAAGTACTTGTGACAGGGCATGTGAGAATAAGCTTATTTCTGCTAGGCTAGGCCATGGGCCTTCCATGTGATAGACATCTAGGGCCTGGGGATGCATATTCTGACAAAGTTCCAGGATAAGCAAAGGTCAGCTAAGGCAATCAGATGGGATTGTTCTGGAGTTGGGGAAATAAGAACCCTTTCTGGGAAGAGTCTCACTATGGGTATCTATGGAGAGCCAGAGTCTAGGGGAACTCAACCCGATGGTCAGGAGCAATGGGAGAGGAACAGGAGATGGTGGGAAATAGGAGGACAACTTGATATCAGTCAGCCAAGAGACTGAAGGTTTCAAATACCTTGGATGACCAATGCCGTGCAGTCGGACATCAGGATCAACCTGTATACTAGCCAATGGCAATACACTCACAGGAAGCCTTCCGATGGATAAACAGCTAGGAAGGGAGAACTCAGGCGACTTTACCAATTTCTGTTTTGTTTGTGGACTTGCATATGATTTTGGGGTTTGTATAAGTAGTCAGGACATTATTCTGAGTAGGATACAGAATCACCCATATATTAGTAGGCTTAACACTTGAAATTGGGCTATTTCTAGGGTTGGCACAGTGTGTATTGTCGTTGGACTTCAACATTGGGAAACCTTCAGTTGGGAAATAAGGAACTGGTTATTGGAAATGTCTTGGATGTGATTGAGGCTACCTAGTGTCTGGAAATTGAATCGTTTATTGTCATTGTCATCGTTTATCATCATTACCATCACTTATTGTTCATCAACATCGTTCATCACCATTGTTCATCACCATCGTCATCGTCTATTGTCTCGGAATCATCTGGAAAATAAGCTTTCGAGCTTGTACTGTCTGGGAATTGATTTATTGTTGACCTCTTTGAGGTCTCCTGCTCATCTTTGGACATCACCACTACCACCACACACAACACTTACTTGTCTCATAAGCTGCGAAGCTTTTAAATATCTTTTTTCCATTGCTTGATTATTGCTCAGGCCAATTCCTGTTGATATCTTGTCCAATTGAGATGTTCAACTTGAGTTGAACTGTGAACTTGAAAATATTCCCTAGATAACCCCAGGAGAACCTCCCCTTGCATCCTCAAGTCTATACATATAGCGACAATTCTTATAAAACACACCAGCTGTGTACGGTGCACCTGCTGAATCAATAACTTTGTCTATAGCTCGAATGATGTGTGGTTTGACCCCCCACTGGCGCACACCTCGAATTTATCGACATATTTTGGGGGGCTTTGGATCCTTCCTGGGCCTGTGCCCAAAAAAAGTTCAGAAGAAACTTCCCCAAGTCCCATACATCTAGGTCAAGAACAAGTGTAGAACACACCAGTCGTGTACGGTACACCCACCAATGGGCAGAAGGGATTATTCCACAACCACGAAGAGGGTAACATGGAAGACACATCAGGTGTCATGATGAGCGAATGACAAGATGTCAAGAAAGTGTTGTGGTGCATTGTGCAGGCTTGTAACAAAGGGTATCAACTGTTTCCAACTCGGCGAGGGCGAGAGAGACCGTAAAGTACAGGGATCTGTGCTCGTTGTAGGACACAGCGAGCTTAAAGGCCCATGACCTGACAGATCCATACAAGTACTCTCAAATGACTGTGGGGGAAGCGAATAATATTACCTGGTACTGGGTGTAAATACAAGTACTAGGTAGATGTAAGTGTCTGTGTGAATACAAGAGCATAGAACACGTGCCTCTCAAACGACCATGAAGGAAGCAAATGAGAGGTACAACACATGTGGTCAACTACATATAAACAACCCGCTGACCTGAGTCCATCCGTGCCACTGACAGATCTGGTACTGGGGCACCCGGGCATTTATTCAGATTCGCTCGAGTTGCAACATACTATAATGTGATATAATACATTAAGACGTCATCTCACGAGGGCTAATGCTGGCCTGGGCAGTTAGCTAAGAGGGATATAATGTGTCTCGGACCATTAGAAAGGCGCTGGAAAACGATCCTGGTAAAGGGTTGACGTGAGAAGTCGCTAATGGAGCAACCATGGAAAGTGCTCAACCATCCTGGAATGGATTGGGGCTACTGCATATCCCTGACTAAGGGTGTATTACGATGGATCATCCTTCTGAATAAGAGGGTTCGCAGTTTGACATCATCTGAGGTCTTCAGGACTGCCAAGAGATGGTTAAACTTGGTCGATCCACCAATTGACTAAGAAACCGTACTCGAGTACTGGGAAGCGATGGCTATCACAGTTTTCAGACAAATCACTTGCGCGGTTCAAAGAGGAACTGGTTGAGGTAGCAGTTACCAAGGAGGGTAACAGTGGGCTGACAAGAAGTCGGCTAAAAAGTTGACACATCAACAATATCCCATCACAATCGTTTTAAGCGATGTAGATCTTGACTCATCATTAAGCTCGGCTCGTCGATGTTCCTTATAAATCTGTTCAGTTTTTCCTAATCTCTTGATATCTGACAGGAGTTCATCAGCTAGCTGCCATACCACTAGTCATATACCCTGAACCCTGCCCCACATTTGTATCTGTCTCATTTATATTTAGAATCCTGTAAAGTATTTAAGTGGATAGTTATGGGAGGAATGGGAGTGAATCTCACCCCACCTGTTGAACGCGAAGCTACCAGGCTTCCAGTTTAACCGGTTGAGTAGGCATTCATTCAGAGACACCCAGAAGCTATACCAAGTTTTGTTTGTTTTCCCTGTTTGAATATTATCTGTGTTGGATTTGGATCTTTATAAACAGTGCATGGACATATTGGATAAACGGAACATATGCGTGGAATATAAGGAAACAGATCGGACTTGATGATTGGTTGTAATCTCGCAAGGATCTGTCACCTGTTTAGGATTGCTTAAGCAATTTGCGTGACAACGGTCCGTGATGCTGAAGCTAGCTGAAGCTGCTTAAGCTAGTGTGAAAAACTGTGTATAGGTGTCTGCAGGATACATATATACTATCATTAGGATTCCAGGCTCGAGCCGCTTGAGCGGGCTGTAGCTCTCCAAGATTCCGGTGGAAAAGGATGGAGCTTAAGCTGCCTCAAGCGGTTGAGTGGCTTACGCTGGCTTGCACATGAAGCAGTTAAGTGCACAGCAGTGAAGAAACCTCCGAAAAAACTCAAACCGGCCTTAGCAGATTGATTCAGTATGCACCGCACCTCAAGGGCGTGAAATAAATGCCAAGTTCTGAGCCTCGTATCCAAGTCAGTCGTCATTTACCTGTACCGGTGGCAAACCTGCCAAATCATCAAGGGGGAGCTGGCGTCCTCGGGGCAATTAAGAATGAGACACGTAGGGGGTGAACAACAAATGCCACCCTCGCAATGGCTCACAATGGTGATTCACCGTTTTGGTTGAAGCCTTGGTGGTAGAGAAGACCAGGACTGTAGTGGCATCCCTAGGCTCTCAAGAAGAACAGAAAACATTGCGACTGTGACTTTGACACAAACAACAGAGACGGGTGGGAACAGGAACAGCAACAAGGATGGGGATTAAGACAAAGAGCCGGTGTCACACAAGTGCCACCACCGCTTGGCTGATTGCAGGTCGTACCGCCACTGATGGGACTCTCTCTCTCTTCTCTGTCCGAATCCATCATGTCTGCCCTTCCAGCGCACTACCAGTCTGCCACTCAATAATCTCATCTGCTACCAAGTCATTTCTTACCTTGTTAGCACTCACTTGCGACCACCGCCAATTTCCTGCCAATGCCACCAAAATGCCACTGCTTACAGCCGCCTTGGCCTGTGTATTGATCTCGGGCTGGTACCTCTCTGCCGGAAAGTCAGTGGCATAAGAAATGAGGGCCAGGTACGAGTGCGGAGAACTCAGTGATGCAGCTTGCTACCGAAAATCTAGTATTTCGATGTTACAGCTGCCACTTAAGCCAGTGAAGACAGCTCAGCTGCTTGAGAGGGCTAAAACACACCATATATACAATATTTGCCGGAGCTTAAGCCGCTTTAGCCAGCTTGAGCATCACCATCTCAATGCCGGCAGCCTAAGCAATCCTAAGCAGGTTTACATACAATATTTACCGGAGCTTAAGCTGCTTTAGCCAGCTTGAGCATTACAGACCGTCTCAACGCAGGCAGCTTAAGCAATCCTAAGCAGGTTTTATCAAGGATTAGCAACCGCAGATACTATTTGAGTTGGGATTTCATAAGAATCGCTTGTGTTTTGCATCGGAGTACTATCTCCAAACCTAGACCCACATCACACAGACCTGTTGAACATAAAATCCCGTCCGACTATCCGCAATTGTGCCTAGAACAGTTTTGAGCAATTTATCTATACAACTTGTGGATCTATATGTCTTGCTTCTTCAAAGAGATCTGAAGTTCAAATTGCCACAATCTATACTGGATTGGAACCCCGAACTTGCATGAGGATTATAGTGTTTGAGTTGTTATAGTTGCATTATTGAACCGCATATTCATTTACAAGGTTTGGTTTGTGGTTATTTCACTGCTAGCCCCATAGTCACTGTTTCACTGCTCCGACTACCTCCACATCCACTGCAGCCAAGTGCTGAGCAACCAAATCAATTCTATTCAAGCATATAAATTCAGTGGTGGATGGTGTTCACTCCCGCCAATGCTTGCATTGTTCTCCAATCTTTTGGTTTTGGTTTTTTAGTTGGTATTACCCCACCCACAAAATCCTGGCTTTCAGCAGACTCCCCCAGGTCCCATTGGAATACATCTGGGTCAAGAATAAGTGTAGAACACACCAGTTGTGTGCGGTACACCCGTCAAATCAATGGTCATTGTGTTAACGGTTTATGATGAATGGGGTTCGACTCCCCATTGGTGCATGGCCCAGTCTGAGGGTTCCATTTTTCTCTCTGTTAGGTGGGACTCCTCGCACCACTTTCTTTTTTACTTTGGTTGAGATTAAGAGGAGATAGCTTTTTCTTGGTTTTGATATGAAAGTGATCACGACATCAAAATATTATCTAGTCTTCCAATTCTGAAGCTAATACTCTGAATTTTTCACAGTACATTCTTCAACCAGATTAGAAGGCTTTGACAAGACAGAATGTCCTATTTCAATGTGGTTGACGTGTTATAGAGATTTTGATCTGTCATCACTGGAAACCTGCTCACCAAGTTTCCACAGAATCTTCAGAGAGAGAACCCAAAGACAATAAGACCCGTGTATGATACCAAGAAGCTAGAGATAATACAGGCGGTGTGCAAGAAGAGGAGAGGAAGAGACTAGCTAGTTCGTCACGTCCCGTAAGTAAGCATGTGATGTGAGCGTTAGTCACGGAGCAGGTTTACAATCACCCTTGGATGCTGATGAATGCGGCCTATCTTAGACTGTGCCTCTAGATTCTAGATTTGAAAGGTGAACGTAGTTCAACTCCCACTCGATGCATATGCGGAGCAAATGCTTTTTTTTTTTTTTTTGAAAATTTCCTTCCAGAAGAGGTTCAAAGTCCGATAGGACCCATAGGGCCGACTCAAGAAAGAATGAGGGGAGGGTGACGGGGAAGTCCGATCAATGAGATCTCAGCTTGGAAACTTTCCTTTTTGGAGAACTGCGCACCTCGTACGTACCCACCGAAAAACTACATACATCTAACAGGTCGAGAGTAGGTGTAAAACGCACCGGTTGTGTATGGAACACCATCAAATCAATAGCCGGATTCCCTCAGGTTATTAAGGTGGATGGGGCTCGACTCCCTGCTGGTGCATGCGAAGTCCGAGGTCAACGTTTTCTTTGATTTTGTGATGGAAATCCCCGGCTCCAACGCCCCGTTGACGCCCCGAGTTCCTTAAGGCTCATCGGATACAAGCTCAAGGATCTATGGGCACCGTGAATCTGAGGGATCTCTTTTCTTGTTTTGCTTTGGTTGGGATTCATGTTCCCCCTCATTGAATATAGGGTCAAGAATAAGTGTAGAACGCGCCGGTTGTGTATGGAACACTCACCGAATCAGTATACCGCCTTCCCCCCCGAATCTAACGGTGAACGGGGTTCAACTCCCTGCCGGTGTGTAGAAAATGCAGCATCTTTTTGTCGGAAATCTGTTCGAGGAAATGCCTGGAGCCCAATTGGATGTAGTCGGGGAAATCCGATCGATGAGATCAATGTTCAACTTGAATATTTTCTCTTCGGACATCACACCTTGCACTCACCGAAAACTCCATACATCTAACGGGTCTAGAGGTGTAGAACGTACTGGTTGTGTACAGAACAAATCAATCACAATTTTCTATTAGAATGGTTTCTGGTGAACGGGGTTCAACTCCCCGCCGGTGCATCAAGAAAATCTTTTTATCCAATCCAAGGAGAGAGAAGGGCAGGTGACAGAGAGATCCCATTGAATGTTCAACTTTCCTTTCGGAATAATCACACACCTTGCACCCACCCAGAATCTTTTGTACATATCTGCCAGGTCGAGAGTAGGTGTAGAGCGCGCCGGTTGTGTATGGTACACCCACCGAATCAGTGAGGCACCCGCAAGTAATCGAACGGTGGACGGGGTTCTACTCCCCGCCGGTGCATATAAGCTGTTGAGAGGTTTTTTTTTTTTTTCAGTTGAGAGTACTCACAAATAAAATCCAGAAGAAACTTCATATGTGGGACGGGTCGAGAGTAGCTATAGAACGCACCGGTCGTGTACGGTACACCCACCATATATAGCATGTGGGTGTTTCTCGAAGATTTCAGTGGTGGACGGGGTTCGACTCCCCGCCGGTGCTCCCCTACTTTTTGGTTGAGACTCATTCTTGCGTCACACCTACACCTCGTTGTACAGGGTCAACAATATACGTATACGCGGGACGCGCCGGTCGTGTACGGTACACCCACCAGATCAATCACTCGATTCGAATACAACTTGAGTGGTGGACGGGGTAAATCGACTCCCAACCGGTGCACGTAGCTGGCCGGAGCATCTTTGTTTCTTTGTTTTTTTGGCTGGTATTACCGTGCCTCGTCATACGGGTCAAGAATACATGCAGCAAGCGCCGGTTGTGTACGGTACACCCACTGAATCAGTACGGCGGCGTTCTCTTAAATCGAACAGTAGACGGGGTTCGACTCCCCGCCGGTGCATTCCCGTTTGACTTGGTCTTTTGATTTTTTGGTTTTGTCCTCGTTCATTGGATTTCGAGGGTGGCGCGGAAGAGTTGGCATGCAAAGGTGGGTCAGGCGGGGCTCGATTCGGAACAACATCGAGCAGCATCGAGTTCAATTCAAGAGGCGAGCGATCATAGCCGATCAAACACTAACCTCTTTGACAACCCCCCCAAAAAAGGAAAAAACGTAAGCAAAACGTGATGTAACTCCGGTGTCCTCTCACCTCTAGAGCCTTGAATACTCGTCGAAAAGATGATCGGTCGCGGCTACCCCCCCATTTCGGGGGTCCGAATCTCTGATTCCGACTTTCCCGGATTTTTTCTGATGAGTAGACGGTCAGGAACCATAAAATCATGGTCTCTCCCTCCCAATTTTCACTTACATAAAAAATTATTTTCAGATTCGCAATCAGGGCCATAAACTTGTCCCAAAATGAGGTTGATGTACTTTTCAACATTTTCGCTCGCCTCTTGGTTCAATTTGTTCAAAGTTCAAGGATAATTATAAGTACACTAGTCGTATTAACATTATTCTATAACATACGAATTATCCGGCAGTGTATGTGGGTTCAAGCGAGCGATTCCAAAGAGCGTTAAGCAAAGCAAGGCAAGGCGAGGCGAGGAAGGAGCGTACAAGAACGAAATTCTACGGGTACAGTTGGGCTGGGTTGGGTTGGGGCAAGAAGGATCGTATGTACAAGATAACTAGGTCGGCGATCTAGCGAGTGGGTTTAGCGTTCAGCAGTTGTTGTGATTGAGGCGGCACAGTGCGGGGCGAGGTGGAGCAAGGGGAGTCCAATGCGGATTCAGCGGGGGCGGGAGTGGGATGGGGAGTCAGCGCACGTAGTCCCCCTGCATCGCCGCTCCAGCCGCAGACGCAGACGCAGACACCGACAACGACAACGACCGGCTCAGCGGGAACGGCGAGCCCGGGCGTGCGCGCATCCTTGCAGTGCGGCCGTGGTGGGACGGGGATGCGGCGATGGGGTACGTCCGGGCGGTGGGCGTGCGCGCGAGGCCTGCGGCGAAGATGAGTAGGCGGCAGAGGACGGGGAGGACGGGGGAGGCGTGGAGCTGCGCGCGGGGACGAACTCTTCGTCGAGGAAGATGCCCGAGTCGTCGATTTCCTGCTCTTCCTGCTCCTCGTCCTTTCCGACAGCGAACTGCGTTGGCACGAACCCGACCTCGACTTCCCCGTTCAGCTCCCTCAGCTCGACGTCCAGCTCCCTCGCGCGCGCGCGTATGAGCGGTGCGATGGGGACGCGCCGGCCTCGCCCCGTGCGGCGTATCCGGGGGCTCGTGGCGTAGCCGGCATAGTTGTTGTTGGCGGAGTGATACGAATACGTGCTCGGCAGCGCCTCGCAGCTCCGATGCACCACTCTTACCGCGCCCTTTGCGAAAGGGTCTGCGTCCTCGTATACGCCCGCCCCGTTGAGCGCGGGGTCAGGGATGAACGAGTACGGGCGGTCAGCGCTGGAGTAGCGGGAGGAGTGCGAGAGGGAGCTGGTCGCGGAGAAGGAGGAGGCGGTGGGCGAGGGCGGGGCGTGCGAGGCGTCGGACGAGCAGGGGCACTCGGACGAGTCGGGCGAGGGCGGCGGGGAGCCGGGGGCGCAGGTGAATGCGAGCGGGGCGGAGGTAGAGGCGCGCTCGTATTGCGCTGCGAGGGGGACGTACGGCCTGAACAGCACCGAGTCGACGCTCTTGGACGAAGTGGAACCGGAAATTGGAAGGGAGAGCCGCCGCTGCTGCACTATGAGTGCCGCCGCGCGCTTCTTGAGCTTGCTGAGCATCAGGCGCACGCGGGAGGAGCTGGCGGCGGCGTGCAGGTTCTGCACGGATTTTTTGCGCTTCAGGGCCGGGTGGCTCGCCGACGTGCGGAGGGAGAGCGCGAGGGGTGGGGCGGGGGCGTCGGAGTCGAGGGCAGCGGAGACGAGGGCACGGAACTCGGCGAGGCTGAAGGGCGGGAGGCGGGCGGGCGACATCGACGGCGACTTGGACGACGAGGGGTAGTGCATGTTGAAGGAAAAGACGAAGAATGGAAGTGAGCACGGGGTTATATGAACATCGATTCATTTACCTGTCAACCTGCAACCAGAGAAGCAGCAAAGGCGCGACGACACGTTGTTTGCGAATGCTTTGATGGCAGATGACGTGTTCTTTTCTTCTTGCCTTCTACTGCCGCCACAATTTATTTATGCCCGAAGAAGGCTTATTGCGTGTTGCGTCCACTTGAGAGGGCTAGGGCTAGGGTGACCGAGAGCGGGCGATTACTGTTCTCAATATTTTTCCTGGGTTTTTCTGCGATTTTCTTACATACGTTCGAGAGCGTTTGGCGAACTCCAACTCCAACTTCTCTTCTTTTATCGAGTTTCTCTCGACGTTTCTGCCTGCTGTTTGGACCGTCTGCTGAAACCTGTGTCGCGGTCTTGACCAATGTCATGCTATCAAAAACTCGAGAGGCAAGATGCCGCGTGTCTCGAGACTCTTTCGAATTATAGTATCTGAATCTGCATACCTAATTTGGAAAGTAAGAAAAGAACAAGTTGTTGGCGGCTGTAAACACACTGCAACTGAGATCCGCAACAGATGGGTGAGTTGCATGAACATGCAATTGAAATGGATTGATTGCTAACAGATAGGTCGCGATGATTGATGTGCTCAGAACCTATATAAGAAACACACAAATAACCCCACTTGACTCGAGAGCGGCACAGAAACAGTCCAGAGACTGTTCCAACAACCAACAAACAAATCAAACGGCAATATATGCACGTTTCCAAAGATCCCGACGAGTTACAGCCCCTAGTACAGGGCCTTGTAAAGGTTGTAGGGAGAGGTTTCGTATCTCAAAGAGATAATAGAGCAAACTGCGTAGAACGTGTTTCTAGACACAGTGGAAACGTTGTTTCCAAACAAGATAGATTTATAGCTTCGCAGCGTGTGTGTGTGTGTGTGTCCAAGCGACAGAGAAACAAGTTTAAAGTAGTCCCGTAGACTCAAGTAAGGCCCCTAGTTTATAGGCCAAGAACGTTCACAGAGCTTTCCCTAAAGAGGTACTTTCTGAGCAACGCCAGCAGTCACGTTTCCAAAGTTTTCCCTTGATGGTACTTTCTGAAACCCGCTCCGCAAACAACAACAATAATGTTTCTTTCAACAGAGTCCCAGATCCAACAGATTCTCAGAGTTCAGACAGTTTCCAGGCAAAGCCCAAGTGCGTTTCCAGAATATATATGATTCAGAAACAATTAAGATTTTGACTAATAGTGCTACTCTATAAGAGTGCGTTCGCCGAGGATCCCAGATCAACCCAATGCGCAAGCGTATAGCCTACTAGTTCGGGGGAAGATGCTGTGTCCATCGTAGAAACGCCCTCGGATACTTATACAACCGCCAAGACACTGTTACAAAGCCCAAAACACAATCCCAATGAGTCAAAAGTCCGTTTATCCGTCTCTTTAACCATGTTTCCGTCGGTTGTTCTTCCGAGTGTCGCCTCCCATTGGTTCCCAGCTGTGAGCACGCCATGTTCCCTTGCCAATTACGAGGCAGGAACCCGTCAGCAGCACCCCTGTATTATTCAGAGGGTGTGTCGATCACCGATAGATCAGCACTGCATCTCGTTCGACCTGTTTCTGCTTCAACTCAAGTTTCCCCTTGGTTCCAAGTACGGAACTTGATAGTACTCCTTTGTAGGTCTCGGTAGATACCTGTTTCTCTGGGGGTTCCCAGAAAGGGTTCTTGAGAAAGAACCTTAGAACACCTTTAGAGTTGTGATCCGGATCCACAGAATAGCCGACCACCTGTTTCGGTGTATCCGCATCCGATGGAAACCGGCAACTCTGGCAACCGAAACACTCGTGACATAACGCGTCTCCCCTAGTGTCTCAACACAACACAACACATTGCCAACTCCCATTCCCTTGACCCGTTTCCGTTGTTTAAGTGAATGTTGGAAACAAGTCAAAAGAAGTTCCTTGACTTATTATCTGGCTGCACATTTCCCTTACAGTTTTCAGGGTGGAGACTAGCCAATGGACGTTCTAATTCCTTAGAATGTCCACCCGTTTCTCTGTGGTTCGCCCAACAGCTACCAGGAACCAGTACTGTTGCATAGAAACAACAGTTTCAGCAATGAGCACGATCAGAAACACGCAAAATTATGTGTATCTAACCATGGCCCAATTACTGGCTTATCAGCGATATGGAAACGGAGCATTAGATATGAGGAAAGTATTACACACATGGGACGGTGTCCTGATGGACAACGAAAACCTGCCACATAATTGGATCTGGCAGTCTGCGGTTTTAGTGGGTTTCCGTCCTCTGGAACGGCATCGCTGGTTGCTAGCAACACCTACCGATTCCTACAATGCCTGTGGATTGGCGTGTGTGATTGTGTTTCCCTCGGGGGCTGAGTAAGTAAAATGCAGGATCTTTCCTGAACCCAGCGCAAGGGTGAGCTGAAGACATCCGTGTGCAGACTCTCTTTCCGCTCCACCAATATATATATTCCGGCAAATTCATTGAACCACCATAAATACAGAGAACATGAAGCCTATTATATGGCCAATCGATGTGCCAGATCCTTGTCTCCGAACTACTGGAGTCGGCGCTACGAGCCGCATCGAGCCTATGACAATGGCGGACCCTCAGACGAAAAATATACCGACTGGCATGGATCCAGCCGGCCCGAACCAAAGCTGACCGGTACCAGTTTTACTGCAGCGCCAGTGCTGATCTGGTTTTTGGTTCCTCACTGAATCATTTTCCAGAGATGGGTCATGGTCGCACTGATCATTTGCCTTCAACCGTGTGAATGTTATTCGGGTGATCCCAGCATGACTGCCGTCCTCTTCAACCTGATGCATAATAAGTATCGCTGGACCAAGATACAGATCACGAAGTTCTTCCGAAAATCCTTCCAGCGCCTTCATTGATACGAAAAAAATCGATTGCCATCAGGATAGACTCATTTGCATTGGAGTGGTCGGACTCGGACAATGACAGTCAACCCAGAGTCCGAACAAGTTTGCCGAACGGGTGCCCCGAATGCTTGAAGGGCATCTGCAGGCACCACAGTCAGCTCACTGTCTCGTCGTGAGAGGGGGGGTAGCCAGAAAAATCAATGCCCGAGGCAATGCCCGATGCCAGATGATCAATTCCCATTCAATCAATGCTGTCATTCGGGCAACAGCGGTCGGTTTGTCATGTTGACATTTGGTGTGGTTGAACGCGCTACAGGCAAAGAAGGTTGAAGGATATAAAGGCAGAAGCCTTCGTCGTCTTTTTATCATCTTCAATTGCCAACAGAAACACTTTTCTCCAACTCTAACAATGTCTAACACTCAGAAACTCATCCTCGTTATCGGTGCTACCGGCACGCAGGGCCAAGCGGTGGTTGATGCGCTTCTTGCGCCAGACAACCAAGGGAACCCGTCACCCTACACCGTGTGCGCGCTCACGAGAGATCCGGCAAGCAAACACGCGCTTGAGTTGGCTGCGCGCGGCGTGGAATGCGTGAAGGGTTCGTCCCTCCATTCAGGGTTCAATTCATTCTACAGGTTTTGATTCTCACAAAAAAAAAAAAAAACACCTACAGGGTCATTCGAGGATTTGGACTCCGTTGCGCGTGCCTTAGACGGCGCATATGGTGCTTGGGTGAATACCGACGGCTTCACCGTGGGCGAAATAAAGGAAATTGTAAGTACGATGGTTGAACTGTCGCGCACACATAACTTTGCCTTCTGACAACAGCCTTTCCTTTATTATATATAGTACTTTGGCATGCGTATATTTGAGACTGCCAAACGGGCCTGCACACTGAGGCACTACGTGTGGAGCAGTCTTCCCTATGTCTCCAAGGTAAAACAAGTGAACATTGATGGTTCGTAAAGTCTGATCAGTCTTGAATGAAATAGATAACCGGGTTCGACCCCGAGTACAAGGTGGACCACATGGATGCGAAGGCCCAGGTGGCAGACTGGCTGCGCGCGCAGCCGTCGGTCGCCTCAGCGGATGCGCTCTCCTGGAGCATCGTGACGACGGGGCCGTACATGGAATTGTTGCTTGGGGTAGGTTATGCCAGTCGCTTTATTCATCCACTCGTTGACATTCATTCTGCAGGGCCTATTCGACCCACTGAACGTTCGCGCTGATGGAACCGTTGTATTCGCCGCACCAGTCGCCAACGGCCAGATTCCTATGATCGCGCTGAAGGACCTGGGGTGGTGGGCACGCTATACTTTTGACCATCACCCAGAAACCTCCGGAAGTGAACTCAATATCACTTCCGAGCGCGTTGGGTGGGACTATCTTGTCGAGGTATGCTTCCGCTTGTGTGTCGGCATACATTTCGGCTGATGGAATACAGACGTTCACGAAAGTCACCGGAAAACCTGCCGTGTTCAAGCCACAGAGCCTGGACGAGTGGTGGAAAAATTTTGACGATGGTGGTAAACGACCCAGTGGTGTAAACGACCCAGTGGCGAGCGACAAGACGCGAGGAGATGGTTCACGCACGATCCGCGACAATTTCTCCGCATTTTGGCGCGTCCTTCGCGACGACATCGTCCAGAAAGCATGGATTGGATCTGACGCACAATCCCGGGACGTATACATTAGAGCGCTGGATGAGGGAGAACGACTACCAGGGAAGAACTGGTGCTGTGCTGAAAAATGCGCAGGAGGGGAGAGGGAAGTGGGGCCTCAATACCGATGTTGTCAAGTTGTTGTGAGGGCTGCTATTCCTTATAATTTCTTGGAAATATGTAAATTCACTTCTATCCTCAAATCGATTTAGAAGTACATATGATAAACTGAATAGAGCTCATTTATTTTACCCTGCTTGGTCCAAGACACGCGACGCGCGATGACCACATGACTTCCAACAACTTCTTTGACTTCTCTGAGTCTGTGACAATGATCAGGACTTACTGCTGTCACCTCCAAGGGGAACTCGGGATTTGAAATAAGTACATAGGGTCGAAAAGTTTTTTTCAACCCTCGGCGGACCCCCCCCCTCCCCCCCCTCCTTCCATATAGGGAAGGAGTTTCCCACCCCTAGCGCCAGGCCGTCGCCTCCGCTTAGGGCCGCAGCTTGGGACACTACTGGGGGTGGGCTTGACAGGTTATCTTACAGTGTAGTAACAGCTTCCTGTCCATCTAATATACCTCTGGTGTGCTCTTCCTTACACCCCTGTACTATACTGGTCCATCACCCCCACTTTACACTGGGCACCAAATTATCATAACCTAGTGGTATATTGGCAGGGAAAAATAGTGGGACTGTATATCCATGATAGTGAGTGTCAAGCTATTTTTTTTTTTGAACATCGGGTAAGGTGGTTGAGCCAACGGAAAGCAAAATCTACGCGTTGTACGTGATCCGACATTCCATATTAGGAAGCTGACCTCCAAGATGGTTCGGGCATCATACAAACCCTACCTGACACCTCTGGCATTGTCCAAACGGTAAATTGAGGGTTTTCAACCCCTTTTAACAAAAGTATCAAAAAGTTTTTTTCAGCCTCCCCTGGGACCCCCCCCCCCCCTCCCCACGTACAAAATTTTAATCCCGAGTTCCCCTTGGTCACCTCGCTGCTTCCCTTCCATTCCCTTCCAGCTGACCGATTCCGCACGGATTTCTTTGCAATTGGTCCGCTGTATATCCTCGACACAGGCCGTGCCACCTGTGTATCCTTGGTTTTCTTGGCTTTCTCCCACCTTAGTACGGGGGAGCGATATATCACCTCCCTCTGATGTTCGGAGAGCGGTGATATATCAAAGCCGATAAGTCAGAGGCGGTTTTGATATATCAACGCAGTGTCATTCTTAGGGCCGTGCGGCCATTATTTCCGAGCACCGTCACTGCCCAGCATGATGTTGATGAATATCTGCATTTGGACGGCATCGATCAAAGCTCGCGCACATCGCGATCAATTGTGATCAAATGCCTTTGATGTCGTCGGCGATGGCGACGGCAAACCATCCTTCAAAAATCACGAAAAAATTGTGGAATACGAAGTGCATATACAACATACTTACTGTGAAGTGTACAGTATACATGATTTAAAATAAGGCTAGAATACCTGTTTTTATTGAGTCCCACTATCCCCCCTTGAGCATGCTGGAATCCGCTTGCCCGGGCGTATTTTGGCTCGCGGTCATTTGCGCAGGAACTGGCCTCCATGCACACAGACTGTGTCGAGGTCGAGCTGCGGACCGGCAAGGTGCGGGAGGCGCTGCAAGCGTTGTGGCAGCGGACCCGTACAATGAAACGCGTGCGACAACGGGCAGCTGAATAACAATGGACAAGTGGCGGCTTGAGAAATGTTCAGAATGTTCAGAAATGGGCATGTGGATAAAGCGAGACAGCGAGCGCGTCCACGACAAGACAGGACTGAGAAGAGAAGCGAAAAGGGGGCGTCCACAGTAAGCATTGATGCGACTCTGGTTTGGCTGTTGAGCAAGGCATCGAAGGTGGGTGAACTCGAGGCCCTGCATCAGCCTGGTTCGGCAAGGACTTCGCCTATGAAACAGACGTCCGTCGTGCCGACATGTGTGTAGCATAAGCACGGGCGATGGGTCCGCAGTGCATGGCTGCTTGTCAGGCTAATTTCATAAGGTAAATCAGCGGATTTTTGGGTGAAAAAGCGGAGGGAGTTCCAAGGGAGTGTCCGCAGGCCTGCTCCGGCTTGGCTCCATCCTTTACTCCACGGCGCATCAAAACCACTGTTGTCTGCCCGTGACACATTTTATTTCAATGAAATTCCAGCCCCACCGCCCATCGTCGCTGGCTCCAGCAGCCCTCTCTCTCGTCCTTTGCCGATGTCCACCATTGGTGGAGCTCAGACATCAAGAATTTTTTGGCTGGCCTATGGTTTTGCCAACAGCTGTCAAGATCTAGTAATTTTTTACTTGTACTGAACAAAGCTGCACTCAATTCCGATGCACTTTCCTAGCATCGACCTCACGCACGCGCCTTCGTGCCCCCCCGTCGAAGATTTCAAATTCAAGCGCCACAGTGGCCACTGTGACTCGCGAACATTCCAGAAAATTTGCCCAGCTGATACAGTATAAAAGGGTGGTGCAGAACACTCTATCAGGCAACACCAAAAAACAGTTGAGTTCTGTGTGTGCAGCATGTCCCCATACGCTCGTGAGCGCATAAAAAGAGGCACGCTCCATGCCGCTTTCGTCTTAATGATTCCAATTTCAGTTTAGCTCATAATGGCCGCGAGACACGTGGTGTTTTGGCTGAATCCACATCCAAAGCAGTTGGGTCATCGACATGCACAGTTCTCTGTTTCTTTCTTACCTGCGCCCTGCTTTTTCTGAACATTTGAAGCCGGAAACCATCTGGACTTTGATGTTGCTGAAGCATCATCTTCGCTTAAAGCGCAAACGTCTTGAAGACCTTCTTGAGACTGGAACAGGTTTAAATACATATAATTACCTTTGATTCAAATTTTAATTGATCTTTACGGTCGTATACCAACCGTGGACGGTCGTAATACCCGTAAAATGTACCGTACCGTACCGTAAAGGGGTCCTGGGCAAGTCCCACGGTTACGGTTACGGCCGGTTAGGGACCCGTAATTGACCGTAATTGTTACGGTCGTAAAGGATCCCTACTAGAGCTTTTGGGCTACCCAACGTTCACCTTTATGCAGCTTCTCAGTCTACCTCAAATGACTACATTTTCTGATTTAGTTATCATTCTAGGCCTTGGTTATGATATTGGAACACAAATACATAGACATCTGGGTGGTCACTGACCGGTTTTTGCGTTCAAGATGCCTTTAAGCGCCCATCAAGCGCCCATCAACGGAATTGTTGTCGCACCGGGCCATTATTTTGTAGATTCTTCGAATTGTGTGCACACACAAGTATGACTAGTCATTTGTAATGTATTCCTCTCTTCAGACTGTTCTGGAAGTGGTACTGAGCATAAAATGAACCGGACCATTTTGTTATCGCCACCCATCGGCCGACTAATCCGTTCCTCGGACGCCGCATCCGAAGGTAGTTTTTACTGTCTTCTGAACTCGCAACCAGCGGAATCACATCTTAAAACAAATCTACTGGCTTGTTCCCCAAAGATGTATATTCTAGGTCACCAGAGGTGTTATACACAAAAAAAGAATACATATATAATGTTTTAATGAAGTGCGAGTGTAGGAACGTGCAGCAAAGCGAAGAAGACACATGAGACGATTATGTCCATCACAGACCGTTCGTCGGTGCATGCCGTACTGAAAGAAGACGTGGTGACTCATCAGGTAGCGCTAATTTCCACCAGTAGCCCCATTCCCATTATGGTCGTAATCGGGATCGGCTGGCGAGCAGAACGTAGTGGTGCGGCGTGCAAGACGGGTGCGCATGGTGGATTAGATACCAGCAGCCCAAATTTAGGGCGCAAGAGCGGCAGAGAGCACCGCCGCAGGCAGGGGGACCGTCCTGCAGGCGGTATGCAGCAGGAGCGGGCAGGCGTGGCGAGGGGCGGTACACACAAGCGGCGGTGGAAACAGCAAGATTCTAGTGAGAAGCCACTTAGAATGGGTTGGAGCGGCCAGCCTGCAATCCAAAGGGTAGGGAGGTGGGAGCAGAAGGGGAGCTGCAACGACAATTGTGAGCCCAAAAGTGGAATAGAAGCTCGAAGTCACAGAGGATAAAGAAAGAGTGATTAGGAAGTCTCTGTTAAACCCTCAAGATCGCTGTGGACCGGTAGCCCATTTATGGGCGATGCATTCCAGGGGATGGATGCCAGCACAGCGGAAATGTTGCAGTATCGAGGGTGATTCAAGGTGTGACGGAAGTGAGGACGTCGAGTTCCGGCACACGAGAGCCAATCGAAGAACTGGTGTAAGTACTGGATTGACCGAAGAGACCTATCTATGTACAGCTCAATATTTATACTACGGAAAAGAGGCGGTGCGAGGATCTGATGATTCAAGGCGCTTGAATTCAGCGTAGCAGCGCATAGGACCCAAAAGAGCAGCCTAGCTAAGGTACAGAGCAAGCGGAGGCCCCGGAGGTGAACGGGAGCCGGTGAGGCAGAGCCTAGGCGAAGGAGGCACTGATGAGAGACCATGCGATACTAAGAAATGTCAACAAACCGACCCATTAAAAGTGGCAGTGAACCGCCATCATTCCAGGCGGTAAGGCGGGTGAACGGTGGGCGCGAATCCGGGCGGAGCGCGTGGCGTCGCGCAGCGGCAGTGATTTGATGGGAATTTGATGTATCAAACTTACCGCTGATTAGAGTCTCTGATATATCATGGAGCTCCGACAATCAGAGGACACCTGATATATCAAAGTGCCGCATACGCCTGTTTCTCCGACTTGGATCTCTTTTCTCCGCTACTTCTCAGAGCTCTGGACTTTGGTCCTTCTTCAGAGGCATACTCAGGACAGTCTAAATGATACACGTCGTTCCATACTGTCAGGCACTGGTTCTTGCGCATGTGGACGCCGACCCGTACAACGCTTTTCTTGGAGAACGATAACGTCCGTCAGGTCGGCGCAACAACGGCGCGTAGCTTCTGTTCTTCGTTTATGCACGGTGCATATATTGATGGTGCAGCAATCTTTTTTTTTCAGCTGAGAGTACTCACAAATAAAATCCAGAAGAAATTTCATATGTGTACCGGTTCGAGAGTAGGCATAGAACGCACCGGTCGTGTACGGTACACCCACTAAAGCATGTGGCTATGATTCGGCAGTCTCGAATTCAGTGGTGGACGGGGTTCGACTCCCCGCCAGTGCATTATCTTCTTCCCTTGTTTTTTGGCTGAGACTCATTCTATGGGAAGGTTAAATTGATGGGTGGTTCGCAAGTAAAGAACAGACTAAATTTATTCAAGAGGTAGCTAGGTATTTATACATACTGCTTATCTATGAGTCAGTAAGTAATTGGTATTGTAGCTATGAGTCCATGTGGGAGGTGGAGCTGAAACAAGGCAACGAGATAGGATAAAATATAAGAGCATGTGCAATGGTTGAATTTGCAATGCGGAGTTCAAGTGGGTTGAACACGGTCACGGGTTGTATTTCCAACACATTCTTGTGTCACCTACGCCTCGCTGTACAGGGTCAACAATATACGTATACGCGGAACGCGCCGGTCGTGTACGGTACACCCACCAGATCAATCACTTGATTGCATCCTACTTGAGCAGCAACAGGGTGGTTTAAGATTAAACCACCACATTGCCAACGTGGGCCTGGTTTAAACCATTGTGGTTTAAACCGCCCTCCTATAATCATATAGGGAGCAGGCTTGGTTTGAACCACAGTGGTTTAAGCCGGTGTAAGCCGGTTTAAACCAGATGGCTTAAACTGGTTCAAACCAGATGGTTTAAGCCGGTTTAAACCAATGATGGTTTAAACCGGTTTAAACCAAAGTTGTGTGGACATGGTTTTTTTTTTCTTTTGTCTTGACTCTCATTTTTCCCCCCTCTCTTAATATTAGTGACTGCCCACCTCCTGACCCCTGACTCCTTCCAAAAAGGAAACTCATTCCATTGGACTCAAAAAATCACAGAAAAATTGTGAATAATTGCGAAAAAATTGTTTAAAGCATGAACAGGAGGGTAGATGTTACCTACCAAAAATAAAATCCATCAAAAATGAAAGCTGTAGCCCTCATTGAGCACTACAAAGTTGACCATTGACTATAGTGATCAGCTGACTGGTTGGGCTGAAAAAGGCAAAATACTTTCGAAAACACAGTTTATTTTAGGGAATGATTGGGCCATATCTCAGTAAGTGATAGATGGATTCCCACGATTCTAGTATTGTTAGAAAGCGGCTGAACATGGCTTTCAGATGGGGCTATTCACCAGGCACTCTACACTACTTCTATAATCAACTATTTTATTTTTTTAAGAATGATTTGGCTTGTATCTTGGGAACTGCTGGATCAACGATTCCCTCAAACAGAGAATCCCTGATATCTCAGCAGCTGTATTTTTGTGCTCATCAATTTTCTTTCCCTTCTATGATGCATCCATCACATTCATTGTATCTCCGAACGACTTTCCTCCCCTCTCTCTTCCCCAGATCGTATCTGCAGCTGCACAAATCAGCCGCTTTCTAACAGTACTAGAATTGTGGGAATCCATCCATCACTTACCGAGATATGGCCCAATCATTCCCTAAAATAAACCGTGTTTTCGAAAGTATTTTGCCTTTTTCAGCCCAACCAGTCAGCTGATCACCATAGTCAATTGGTCAACTTTGTAGTGCTCAATGAGGGCTACAACTTTCATTTTTTTTTTTGATGGATTTCCATTTTTGGTAGGTGACATGTACCCACCTGTTCATGCTTTAAATAGGGATCGGCACCGTACCCGTATGGTATGGTGATACGTACGTATGGTATGGGAAAATACCTGTACCATTGGCCATCTTGATGCAAGGAATTATGACCGTACGTATACAGTACGGTCACATATTTTGGCGTACCGTATACGGGCCATACGGCCGTATACGGTGGATACGGTCAAGCTGTCAATCAGATCAAAAATTGCCTCATTTACCTGTGCTGTTCTGTCCTAGGACAGGTCGGGAGTCCTCAGCACTGCTCGGCACCGAATTGGTGAACAATGTGGGTTCCACGATGATCACTTGGATGTTGCTGGGTGGTTTGGAAGCATCGGAACGGTGGTTGGTATCACTGACTGACATTGCTACTCATGGCATGCACCTCCAATGCTCTGAAACTATTCTTAAATGAGGATGTGGTGTTTTAGAACTAAAACAATCAAAATACTCTGTAAGTCTGTATATGGCCATACTAGGTCTGTACCATACCGTAGAGCCAGGTCGGCCTCTGTATCTTGCCGTACCGTAGGCTTCTGTATGCCGTATGATCCATATTTGGCCCGTACCGTATACGGTACGTACGGCACCGATCCCTAGCTTTAAACAATTTTTTTCGCAATTATTAACAATTTTCTGTGATTTGTTGAGTCCAAGTGGAATGAGTTTCCTTTTTTGGAAGGAGTCAGGGGTCGGGAGGTGGGCAGTAATATTAAGAGAGGAGGAAAAAATGAGAGTCAAGACAAAAGAGAAAAGAACATGTCCAAACAACTTTGGTTTAAACCAGTTTAAACCATCATTGGTTTAAACTGGCTTAAACCATCTGGTTTGAACCAGTTTAAGCCATCTGGTTTAAACCGGCTTAAACCACGGTTTAAACCACTGTGGTTCAAACCAAGCCTGCTCCCTATATGATTATAGGAGGGCGGTTTAAACCACAATGGTTTAAACCAGGCCCACATTGGCAACGTGGTGGTTTAAACTGAAACCACCCTACAGTACACTTGAGTGGTGGATGGGGTTCGACTCCCAACCTGTGCATGTAGTTCCAGCCTTGTTTTTTGGTTGATATTACCGTATTCCGTACGCCTCGTCATACAGGGTCGAGAATATGTACATGCAGAACGTACCGGTTGTGTACGGTACACCCATCGAATCAGTGCGTTGGTCTTGTCTTACATTGAACAGTGGACGGGGTTCGACTCCCCGCCGTTGCATTCTCGTTCCGAATTTATTTTTTGATTTTTCGTTTTTTGGTTTTGTCCTCATTCATTGGGATTTCGAGGGCGGCGCGGAAGAGTTGGCATGCAAAGGTGGGCTCGATTTGGAACAACATCGAATAGCATCAAGTTCAAGTTCAAAGTGAGTACACTAGTATTACGATTAACTGTACAGTAGAGAATTATCCGGCAGCGATACACTGGTGTATGTGTATGTGAGTACAAGCGAACGAGGGCGATTCCAAAGAGCGTCGAGCAGGGGAGGCGATGTGGGTGGTACAAGAGGTACAAGAAAGAAGGACTGGTGGGTTGGGTAGGTACAAGATAATTAGCTTGAACGAGTTCAGTTGGTACTGGGGGAGGGACAGCAGAATGACGAGGGTGCCGGTGGGGAGTGGGAGGAGGAGTCAGCTCAGCGCACGTAATCGCCCGGGACCGCTGGCGCCGCAGATGCAGACGCAAACGCCGACAACGAGCGGCTCAAGGGGAAGGGCGAGCCCGGGCGCACCCTTGCGCGCGCGCGGGCGGCGATGGGGTACGTCCGGGCGGTGGGGGCACGTGTGAGCTTCGACGCCGCAGCGGATGGGGACGGGCGAGGCGGAGTGGAGCTGCGCGCAGGGACGAAGGTAAAGTTCTCGTCGAGAAAGATGCCCGAGTCGTCGATCTCCTGCTCTTCCTGCTCCTCGTCCTTTCCGATAGCGAACTGCGTCAGCACGAACTCATCCACCTCGTCGCCCTCGGCCTCCCCGCTCTCGCCCTTGCCGCTCAGCTCTCTCAGCTCGACGTCCAGCTCCCTCGCACGCGCGCGTATGAGCGGCGCGATGGGGATGCGGCGGCCCCGCCCCGTGCGGTGTACTCGGGGACTAGCGGCATAGCCGGAGTAGTTGTTGTTGGCAGAGTGATACGAATACGTACTCGGCAGCGCCTCGCAGCTCCGATGCATGACTCTTACCGCGCCCTTCGCGAACGGGTCCGCGTCCTCGTATACGCCAGTGTCGAGCTCCGTCACGGTGGAGGCAGGGATGAACGATTACGGGCGGTCGGCGCTGGAGGAGCGGGAGGAGTGCGAGAGGGAGCTGGTGGTGGAGAAGGAGGAGGCGGTGGGCGAGGGCGGGGCGTGCGAGGCGTCGGACGAACAGGGTCACTCAGAAGAGTCGGGCGAGGGCGAGGGCGAGGGCGGTGGGGAGCCGGTGGCGCAGGTGAATGCGAGCGGGGCGCACTCGTATTGCGCCGCGAGGGGGAGGTACGGTCTGAACAGCGCCGAGTCGACGCTGGGCACAGTGCCGACGCTCTTGGACGTAGAACTGGAACTCGGAAGGGAGGACCGCCGCCGCCGCGCGCTTCTTGAGCTTACTGAGCATTAGGCGCATGCGCGAGGAGTTTGCGGCGGTGGGGGCAGAGAAGTGATGCAGATTCTGCGCGGACTTTTTTTGTGCTGCAGGGCGGGGTGGCTCGTCGATGTGCGGAGGGAGAGCGCGAGGGGCGGGGCAGGGATCAAAGTCGAGCGCTGCAGAGATGAGGGCACGGAACTCGGCGAGGCTGAAGGGCGAGAGGCGGGCGGGCGACGTCGACGGTGACTTGGACGACGAGGGGGAGTGCATGGCGGGCGTTGAAGGGAAAGACAAAGAAGGGAAGTGCGCACGGGGTTATATGAACGACGATTCATTTGCCTGTCAACGTGCAACACGAGAAGTAAGAAAGGCGCGACGCGTTGTTTGCGAGTGTTTTGATGGGAGATGACGTGTTCTTTCCTTCTTGCCTTCTACTAAGTACCGCCACAATTTATTTACGCCCGAAGGCTTATTGCGTGCTGCGTCCACTTGACAGGGCTAGGGCGAACGAGACAATTACTGTTCTCAATATTTTTCCTGGGTTTGTCTGTGATTTTCTTACATACGTTCGGGAGCGTTTGGCACACTTTCAGAGCGAGGTTGCGAGTGGAAAGTCAGTGCAAGAGACTACTCCAACTCCAACTTCTCTTCTTTTATCGAGCTTCTCTCGACGTTTCTGCCTGCTGTTAGGACCGTCTTCTGAAACCTGCGCCGCGGGCTTGACCAATGTCACGCTATCAAAAACTCGAGAGGCAAGATGTCGCGTGTCTCGAGACGCTTTCAAATTCTTCTTCCTCTTTCTCCCTATTTATAAAATTAAGCCTGTCCGTCTGTCCGAAGCTTTTTAAACTCCGCTTTTAATCTATCATTCCGGCAGAAGTGGGAGCCGGCGCGAAGCGCCGGCGAGCGCTTGTCACCCTCTTTTTAAAATTACGGGTGTCCGAAGCCTTTTCAAACTCCGCCATCAACTCTAACCTTTTTCGTCGTGCTCTCAGTTCCCACTCATGCCGTGCTTGCCGCGGCCACGTAAGATGCCAGAAAAATGAGTCATCTTGAACGCTTGGCCCCTCTGTAGTTTTCACACGGTTGCAGTTCACACCAAGGAAGGGGATGCGAGGCCGCGAAGCAGCCGAGCAGCCGCTTCACTCTCTTTATAAAATTACGTGTGTCCGTCCGAAGCCTTTTTAAACTCCGCCTTTAATCTATCATTCCGGCAGCTCCTTGCCGCACCTCCTTCAATGTCCTCAAACATTTATTTAATCGCTTTCCTTGCTACTTTGGGTCTTTCACGACAAAAATTCGCTCTCTTAGGAGCTTAGGAAGGGGATGCGAGGCCGCAAAGCGGCCGAGCAGCCGCTTGTAAAATTAAGCCTGTCCGTCTGAAGCCTTTTCAAACTCCGCCATCTCCGCAGTCTGTCCATCAGCTTCTAACAGTCTAACCACTTTCGTCGATCTCTCTCAAGGCTCTCATGCCGTGCCTGTCCGGATCCGGCTTCACAGCACATTTATGGAACACCGCAAAACTCTGTCTTGAATGCTCAGTTCAATACTCGAAGCTCAGAATTTATTTTCGTTGTGAATTACAGGCTCCTTTGCTCAATTCTCAACTGGACATTGACATTCAACTGGGTTGAATCTGTGCCATGACCGAAGGAAGGGGGTGCGAGGCCGCGAAGCGGCCGAGCAGCCGCTTGTATAAAATTAAGTAAGCCTGTCCGTCTGTCTGAGGCCCTTTAAACTCAGTTCATTTCCGCTGATGTCGTGCACCACGGCAACTGGCCGCCCGGCCCCGAGGTACTCCTTCCCGCCGGCACCTCGCCAAGCAATCCTTCGGCATCGACGGCATCTGATGTCACCCTTCTAAGAAACTTTCCTCTGGCGCTCACATTGACAGATGGCTCCCACCGCCCCGAAAGGCTGCCGCGGCGAAGTTGCCTTCTACTGCCGCCACAATTCATTTACGCCCCAAGAAGGCATATTGCGTGCTGCGTCCACTTGAGAGGGCCAGGGCGACCGAGCGCGGGCGCTTACTGTTCTCAACATTTTTCCTGGGTTTTTCTGCAATTTTCTGTCATACGTTCGAGTCTTCGAGAGCATTTGGCACACTCAAACACCAACTTCTCTTCTTTTATCGAGCTTCTCTTGATGTTTTCTGCCTGCTGTTTGGACCGTCTTCTGAAACCTGCGCCGCGGTCTTGACCAATGTCACGCTATCAAAGACTCGAGAGGCAAGATGCCGCGTGTCTCGAGACTCTTTCGAATTATAGCATCTGAATCTGCATACCTAATTTGGAAAGTAAGAAAAGAACAAGTTGTTGGCGGCTGCAAACACACTGAAACTGGCCACAACAGATGGGTGAGTTTCATGAACATGCAATTGGGTCGCGATATGGAAACAGAGCATCAGATATAAGGAAAGTATTACACACATCAGTGTGCAGACTCTCTTTCCGCTCCACCAATATATAAATCCCAGAAAATTCATTCAACCACCATAAATACGGAGAACATAAAGCCTATTATATGGCCAATCAATGTGCCGGACCCTTGTCTCCGAACTATGAAGGGAATACCGCCTTGAACTTCTTTTCCCAGTTCTTCCAGGGCTCCTCCATATAACATTGCTTTGAATTGCTGCGTGAGCGGTATTCCTCAGGAATATTCCGTTCCAAGGAACTTTCAACCAAAGTCAGTAAGTCAGGCGGAGGTTTCGGGAATGTCTGGAAAGGTTGAGAGTTAATAAGAGACAAAAGCGGAAAAAACATGTACTTTGAGCCATTGTAAGGTGTTATGCCATTTTTCTGGTTTTAAAGAATATATTACTTTGTTCAATGAGGGTTCCAATTGATGCAGAACCGGCAAAAGCTCCGGATAAGGCGGACACCATCTCAAGAATACATCCCAGTGCTCATTCGGCCAACTAGTGAGCTTTGTCAAGTTTGTGTGCTTCAGGTTGTCCAATGCTCTCACCTGAGATGTTCTTTGTCAGAGGAAGAGCGTCGTGAGTACCAGTGATCTTGTTGAATAGTTTCCTTCACAAAGTGCATGAGGTTGTAAGCAAGTTCCCGTTTCGTTTCGGCAAATTGCTTCGGGAAATAGGATGGGAGAATTCTGTAAACTTCCTTTGCTAGTTCGCCGCCGCCAGGGCCGCCAGGTCGCTGCCCCGGACTGTGTGCATCCGGAGTATCAGGCGCTGTATTTGTGCGTAAAAAACAGAGGGCGATCCTTGCTTCATCCCATGGTAGACCTAATAGTTGACGAACTATTGAAAACAACATGGAATGCTCCTCCTGGCGATCTTCATTGAAAAAGACGGTGATTCTGAATGCCCAGAGGATCTTAACAAGTTGAGGAGTGACAAGGGATATTATCTCTGTCGGATCTTCTGGGTCTGTTGTCGCTGTGAATTGGGTTGCTGGTGGGTCATGCTCAGACCACCAACGCTGGCAGTCAAGCATGAATAATCCTCCCAGCGCTGAATGAGAGTTTCGGGTACCGCCTCTGTACTTTTCTAATGAAGCCAAACATTACACATGGCTATAGGATAGTGAGAAAATATACCTTCAACCATTGCAAGACTATGTCAATCACTTCATGGTCAGACTTCCAGCCAAACAGGTAATCTGGCATGAAAGTGGAGACCAGCTCCAAAAGGTCGGGAGAGGGCTGAACTGTGGCCAGAAATTTGAAGAGACCATGTCCATAGTATCTGCAATGGAAACTGGTCAATGTAAATCAATAGAGAATTTCATGTATTTACCGCAATATTTTAGCACACCCATCCACATTCGAAAATGCCTCCAGGATGCGGCGAGCCAAGTTCTTCCTATGCTGAAGGTCATTCACAAAGAATCTCTTTGATCGCTTCTCGTCCTGTAAAAAATCGAGGAAGGAGGCATGATAAACTTTAATCCAAGCAGGTCCTTTCCCCTATAATCTTCACCGAGCAAGGAGCGAAGGCCACGTAAGACCAGCGAAATATCTTTTGGCTGCCACTCCAGAAGCCGTTCAATGGCATAAATAGGTAGCTGAATTCCTGCCGCAATAACTGCCAGAAGTTCGAAAACGTGAGGTCGGTCAACAACAGCCTCAGAGAGGATTTGAGTGTAAAGGTCGTCGAGCGCGGAAAGCGGTGTTCTCGGTCCATGAGGCTGATCAATGCCCATGATTAAACTGAGGCGTTCAGTCGGTCGGAAATTCCTGTCATCGACGAATTTTATGACTGTGGATGCGTAGATAAAATGACCAGAGGATTTTTTCGATTAACCGATCAATGATTTCGGTCGTTGGCCATGGTAGGGGGACTGCAGCCATAGTTCTGTAGTGTTCGCTATGGATACGTGACAATTCGACCTGCAAAAATTTTCGTACATCGTCAAATGATTGGTCAATGGGAAAGCCAAGATGAATGTTACTAAGGGAGTCTGCAAACATCTCCTGAATGTGGGCCTCGGGGCGGCTGGCAATCAAGAACCGGAGGCTCAGGCTTTGATCACGAAGACTTTCACCAATGGATCGCAATATTTCCTGCTGTACCTCGGGGCCAGTACACTCGTCAAGCCCGTCAATGATAATGGGTACTGGTTCACGGCGCCTTGAAAGATGCATTTGACAGGGCTTAATGATGAGCTGCTCCACCTGGATGGAAAGGGATCTATCCACAATGGATGGGTCCTTCTCCACAACCTGAGCGATGGCACCTCTCAGCTGGGGCAGATGAAGAGCAAGCTGATATGCGATTGTTGCGAACAGCTTGTTGCCGTTTCCGCGCGATGCATTACCACGTTTGAAGAAGAAAGTGGCCCCAAGACTGCCCTTGGCCTCCAACTGTAGGCAGAGTGACTGTGCAACAGCAGATTTTCCGGCGCCAGCGGGGCCGTTTAGCCACAGGATACGGTTGTTGCAGTGATCCTTCCTGTCGATGAGGAACTGAGGCAATGGATCATAAAAAGATGGTAGATCTGTTGGTGGCCCGAGATCCCAATAGTAGTGAGACCGCTCAATGGTCCAGTGACGTTCTGGCTCATATCCGCGAGACCACCACTCGAGAACACTGAGCATCTTTGTCCTAGTTTCGGGATGGCATCTGGGTTGTGGAAATCTCTCTGCGGAGTCATGAAAGGCGTCGTTGGCTGCAGCACGATGCAAGATGTGGAGGCCTTCAAGTCGGGTTCCGTTATTCCATTCGAACGGTTCGAGAGGTTAAACCACAACTCACCTTGTTCCCCTTTCTGCTGTATCTGGGTCACATTGCCACTGATGAATGTTCCGCCACTGATATTTGTGTGCGGCTCGGGGGAACGGCCCACCCAGGGCACAGGTGGGGGGAAAGGTGAACGGGAATGGTAGGATGTCTGGTCCAATTCAGCAAGGTCGCTCAACTGATACCACGGGGTTGCCGAAATTCCGTCACTGTCCTGGCTTGAAGGGACGTGGTCGCGGGTTGTAGCGATTTCCCCTGAACTTCTCAGTGTCTGAAGAGAATCCAAGGGGGTTTCCAATCTCGGTCCAAATGAAGAGTGTGCTGTGGATAGGAGCTGGGGGGATGGGTGGCTATCTCTGCTGATTCCTTGGGAGAATATGGACCCGAGTGCTGATGGGAGGGAAGGGGGAGATAGAGGCGCAAGAGGTGGGGGTGCATTAATTGAGGATAATCTTCTGCTCCTGGACGAGAATAGAGACCGCAGCGCAGATGGGATCCGCAGTGGAGACAAGCGAGATGGACAATTCTGGCTCGGAGGGGGATCTTCGACTTGATCAGCGAAATGGTCTCTGCCCTGGGATGACTCACCATATGTCAAAGCTCTGTCATTCCTATTGGTCGGTTGGCGAGTACGAGCGTCTGAAGCAAAGCCTGCCATGCTGCCAGTGTCCGATTCCAAAGTTAAAGAAGGGTCCCTCTCGTACTGCACTTCGAGCGTGTTGTGTACGTTCATGTCTCCCCCAACATCGTAGAAGGTCCCGCCATTTATTTGCACGCCAGTGCTGGACCTAAAGAACGGCATTCGAGCTCGAGCAGATGGAGGATGGGAGTGGAGATGACCAGAACGACAGTTGTGCACCCAAGGTAATTTAAAAATCAGGTGGTTGATGCGGTTGAACCAGAAAGCTGTGCATGTCGATTTCTATCACTCGGCACGTCTGAGTGAGGTGCTGAAAGTGTCAGAGGCCATTGAATGCGAGATAACCAATACTACGATATGCAGTGGAGGAAGGTTGCAAGGTCACTCCAGAACTCGATGCTTGCTTGCTTGGATGCCGGGCCAAGATGTACCGGAGTCTCCGGACAGCCCCGAGTCCGAGCGAGAAGCGACAAGGACTTGGCAGCTAGAAAGCTGTATATGTCGATTTATATCACTCGGCACGTCTGAGTGAGGGGCTGAAACTGTCAAACATGACCGTTCTATGAAGATTTAGTGCCCAATTTGTTGGGGAATACCGTACAATTGGGCCAGGAGGAAATGCCGCGACTGCCGTGCCACAGTTTAGCCTAGGTAGTCAAACATCTTTGTTGTCGAAAACGACACAAGAAGATCCACTGCCTTCTGTGGATGCACTATCTCTCAAAACTGGGCCTTCCATTTTGAACTAGGTTGAACTGGTCCTCTCTGGGTGGAAAATTCGATAAATATTGCCTCAAATTGTGGCAAACTGCATTGTGTATTCTTCCGTGGAATTCAAACATGAAGCAAACGCGAATCGCAACTACCGAAAAACTACATACATCTAACAGGTCGAGAGTAGGCGTAGAACGCACCGGTTGTGTATGGAACACCATCAAATCAATAGCCAGATTCCCTCAAGTTATTACGGTGGATGGGACTCGACTCCCCGCCGGTGCATGCGAAGTCTGAGGTCAATGTTTTCCTTGTTTTTGAGCTGGAAATCCCCGGCTCCAACGCCCCGTTGACGCCCCGAGTTTCTCAAGGCTCATCGGATTCAAACTCAAGGATCTATGTGCACCGCGAATCTGAGGGATCTCTTTTGCTGTTCTACTTTGGTTGGGATTCATGTTCCCCCTCATTGAATACAGGGTCAAGAATAAGTGTAGAACACGCCGGTTGTGTATGGAACACTCACCGAATCAGCCCCCCCTCGAATCTAACAGTGAACGGGGTTCAACTCCCCGCCGGTGCATCAAGAAAATCTTTTTATCCCCAATTTCTTTGCAGGAAATATGTGAAATCCAAGCAGGAGAGAGGGAAGGGCAGGAGGCAGAGAAATCCCATTGAATGTTCAACTTTCCTTTCGGAATAATCACATACCTTGCACCCACCCCAAAATCTTTCGTACATATCTGGCAGGTCGAGAGTAGGTGTAGAACGCACCGGTTGTGTACGGTACACCCACCGAATCAGTTAGGCACCCGCAGGCAATCGAACGGTGGACGGGGTTCGACTCCCCACCGGTGCATGTAAGCTGTTGAGAGGTTTTTTTTTCAGTTGAGAGTACTCACAAATAAAATCCAGAACTCCATACGTCTCATGGGTCGAGAGTAGGTATAGAACGCACCGGTCGTGTACGGAACACCCACCATAACATGTGGGTCGTTTCTCTGGGATTCAGTGGTGGACGGGGTTCGACTCCCCGCCGGTGCATGCAGCTGGATCAACATCTTTTCTTTGTCTTTTGGTTGGATATCTTGCGCACTGAATTCCTTACCCCGCGTCATACAGGGTCAGGAATGAGCATAAAACGCACCGGTCGTATACGGTACACCCACCAGATCAATCACTTGTTTGCATCCAACTTGAGTGGTGGACGGGGTTCGACTCCCAACCGGTGCATTCAACCTCATCCTTGTTTCTTTGTTTTTTGGTTATATTACCGCATTCTTTACGCCTCGTCGTACGGGTCAAGAATGGCTCGGTTACGGTGTTTGTGGGATCCCAAAACAATTACAAAAAATTCACCAAAAAAGGAAAGAGAAGGAAGGGAAAAAAGGAAGATTCCATTTTTTACATGCTATTTGTGTGTTGATAGGTCCGGGGAAAGCCGGAGTAACACCGGCACGGCAACCCAAAGGCTTTGATAGGGGCTTCAGCAGCAGAAATGCTGATTTGGAAAAGTTTGCATTGCAACAGGACAACTTGCATTTACACATGAGTTCCAATTACATGAGAAGATTTGCAGGCATGATATTGAACAATGCTTTCTGGAGGAGGATAGTACGGCTGTTTCTATTGCCCCTGTTGAGATGGCTGATTTGAAGCTCGACACCCTGCCAAGGAGTCAAGCTGGTTGACGCTTAATGGCCTCTCATGCTGAGTGGGCATTGAGAGCCAAAACTGGATCAGCAAAGAGAGCAAAATGTGCATGCTACAAATGTAGTCAAGGCACCTGTATAGGGAGTAGCCGAAACGTGCTCTGCAATAATTCTTGCAGGGACTGCAACCAAGCAAATTGTGAGGGCAGGCGTACTGCAGACCCAGATCTTACATATGGTGGTGGTACTTGGAGTTTGTCGGGCTGAAGTAGGATCCAAATTAAATAGGAGACATTTTGTCTTGTATGCCAAAATTGACCACGCAGAACTTTTCTAATAAATTCAGGTCACTGATATGCTGTATCGATTATTCTTACGCTCAAACTACAGGTTGTAGCAAAGCAAAATGTTCAAAGCTGAGTGAGAATGAGGCTAAACTGTCCCTAAACATTGAAATCGAAATTGACCACATGAAGTTTCACCAATAAATTTAAGTTACTGATATGCTGTAATACTTGTTATTACGCTCAAACTTCAACTTATAGCTAAGCGAAATGTTCAAAACTGAGCAAGAATGAGGCCAAACCGTCCCTAAACAATGAAATCAAAACTTATGTAAATGGAAGACACGTGAATTGTTTCCTCATTCGGAATCACTCAAAAGGGGTGAGCCCCATTCGGAATCACCCATATAAGGGTGATTCCGAATGCGGAATCACCCTTACATGGGAATTTGATGCCACAAACACCATAACCGAGCCTCAAGAATACATGCAGCACGCGCCGGTCGTGTACGGTACACCCACCGAATCAGTATGTTTCACCAAGGTGAACAGTGGACGGGGTTTCGACTCCCCGCCGGTGCATTACCCATGGGAACTGGAAGATTTTTCTCTTTGGTTTTTTGGTTTTGTCCTCGTTCCATTCGTTGGGATTTCGAGGGCGGCGCGGAAGATCTGGAGTTGCGATGCAAAGGTGGGTCAAGCAGGGCTCGATTCGGAACAACATCAAGTTCAGGGTCAATTTGTTTAAAGTTCAAAGTTCAAGGGTAATTGTAAGTACACTAGTAGTATTAACATTATTCTATAAAATACGGATTATCCGGCAGTGTATGTGAGTACAGGCGAACGATTCCAAAGAGCGTTAAGCAAAGCAAGGCAAGGCGAGGCGAGGAAGGAGCGTACAAGAACGTCTACGGTTACAGTTGGGGCAAGAAGGATCGTATGTACAAGATAATTAGGTCGGCGATCGAGCGAGTGGGTTTAGCGTTCAGCAGTTGTTGTTGCGGTTTAGGTAGCATGAGGGGCGGGGAGGAGCAAGGAGAGTAGAGCGCAAATTCAGCGAGGGCGGGGGTGGGATGGGGAGTCAGCGCACGTAATCGCCCGGGACCGCTGGCGCCGCAGACGCAAACGCCGACAACGAGCGGCTCAAAGGGAAGGGCGAGCCCGGGCGCACCCTTGCGCGTGCGCGGGCGGCGACGGGGTACGTCCGGGCGGTGGGGGCGCGCGCGAGGCCTGCGGTGCGGTGCGGCGACGATGAGTAGGCGGCAGAGGACGGGGGACGACGGGGGAGGCGTTGAGCTGCGCGCGGGGACGAAATCTTCGGCGAGGAAGATGCCCGAGTCGTCGATTTCCTGTTCTTCCAGCTCCTCGTCCTTTCCGACAGCGAACTGCGTCGGCACGAACTCGACCGCGGCCTCCCCGCTCAGCTCTCTCAGCTCGACGTCCAGCTCCCTCGCGCGCGCGCGTATGAGCGGCGCGATGGGGACGCGGTGGTCTCGCCCCGTGCGGCGTACTCGGGGGCTAGCGGCGCAGCTGGAGTAGTTGTTGGCGGAGTGATACGAATACGTGCTCGGCAGCGCCTCGCAGCTTCCGATGCACCACTCTCACCGCGCCCTTCGCGAACGGGTCCGTGTCCTCGTATATGCCCGCCCCATTGAGCGCGGGGTCCGCCATGGGGGAGGCAGGGATGAACGAGTACGGGCGGTTGGCGCTGGAGTAGCGGTAGGAGTGCGAGAGGGAGCTGGTGGCGGAGAAGGAGGAGGCGGTGGGCGAGGGCGGGGCATGCAAGGGGTCGGAACGAGCAGGGACACTCGGACGAGTCGGGGTCGGATTCGGGCAAGGGCGACGGGGAGCCGGGGGTGCAGGTGGATGCGGGCGGGGCGGAGGTATAGGCGCGCTCGTATTGCGCCGCCAGCGGGAGGTACGGCCTGAAAAGCGCCGAGTCGCGGCTGGGCACGGCCTTGGACGAAGTGGAACCGCAACTTGCCTGCCGCGCGCTTCTTGAGCGTGCTGAGCATCAGGCGCACGCGGGAGGAGCTGGCGGCGGCGTGCAGGTTCCGCATGGACTTTTTGCGCTGCAGGGCGGGGTGACTCGTCGATGTGCGGAGGGAGAGCGCGAGCGGCGGGGCGGGGGCGTCGGAGTCGAGGGCGGCGGAGACGAGGGCGCGGAACTCGGCGAGGCTGAAGGGCGGGAGGCGGGCGGGCGACGTCGACGACGACTTGGACGACGAGGGGGAGTGCATGTTGAGGGAAAAGACGAAGAAGGGAAGTGGGCACGGGGTTATATGAACATCGATTCATTTACCTGTCAATGTGCAACCCGAGAAGCATGAAAGGCGCGACGACGCGTTGTTTGCGAGTGCTTTGATGGCAGATGACGTGTTCTTTTCTTCTTGTCTTCTACTGCCGCCACAAATTATTTACGCCCGAAGAAGGCTTATTGCGTGCTGTGTCCACTTGACAGGGCTAGGGCGACTGAGAGCGGGCGATTACTGTTCTCAATATTTTTCCTGGGTTTTCCTGCGATTTTCTTACATACGTTCGAGCGCGTTTGGCACACTCCAACTCCAACTTCTCTTCTTTTATCGAGCTTCTCTCGACGTTTTCTACCTGCTGTTTAGACCGTCTTCTGAAACCTGCGCCGCGGTCTTGATCAATGTCACGCTATCAAAAACTCGAGAGGCAAGATGCTTATGAATCTGCATACCTAAATTGGAAAGTAAGAAAAGAACAAGTTGTTGGCGGCTGCAAACACACTGAAACTGACATCCACAACAGATGGGTGAGTTGCATGAACATGCAATTGAAAATGGATCAATTGCTAACAGATAGGTCGCGATATGGAAACAGAGCGTCACTCTCTTTATCTCTCTCTTTATAAAATTACTTACGCCTGTCTGAAGCCTTTTTGGACTCCGCTATCAGCGCTCCGGCACCACTTGCCGGGACCCGCTATTCAATATTCAATGTTGGCGCGTAAATCAAGTGCCAAGCTCAATTGCGTGCGTCTTCAACCGAAGTGGTGGGTCGCGAAGCGGCCCACACCACTTGCCGGACACTATTCAATGTTGGCGCCTAAATCAAGCGCTGAGCTCAATTCTATTCTACGTCTTCAACCGAAGTGGTGGGTCGCGAAGCGGCCCACTCTGCTGTCAGCGTTCCGACGAGAAGAGAGTCCCTTACTCTTACTCGGGTTGACAGGTTCTGGGCCGTGGAAGCTGTCATGCCCTTCTGGCGGGTGGATGCCGGCAGCGTGCGGGCGATCTCTTCCGCATGACGCCATTTCGGCTGTCCTCGGCGTTCAAGCTGCTAGACCTCCTACCCATAGCCCTTTCCTCATCACACTGTGACCATCTCGCCACCGCCTTGCCACGCTGTTGCGCCACTGCTTCCACATCGCTACTGCCTTGTCATCACATAAATACCCGTTCAACTTCTCTGGCGGCGACCTCTGTGGCAATGGCGGCGAACTCGCAGCTTGCAAACTCCGCTTTTTTTCAGTGCAATCCGAGGAGCACGAGGAGCTACGCCGCCTTCGTTTTTTCTGTCCTAGCCGCCCCGCTCCCCCGCTCTCTTCATTGTTGGTAGGTAGTAATAAATTATGTTTTATGTTCTCTTGCCCGCCGCACCACCATGGATCTCAACCAGTTGCTCAACCCTGCCGACGAGAACGTTCTGCCTTTGATTCGTGAACTGGCGACATTCAGCGAAGAGCGTGCAGTATTGGTGCCATTTAATATTCAGAATCACCTACTGCAGGTGGTGGAACACTTGCGCGATAATGTACGCAATAACAACTCGATGGGACGGATGCCACGAGTCTCTGTATCGCATTCCGAAAGTTTGGTCGAGAACCGCGAAGAAGAGTATGACGTGAAACTTAACAGAGAAACCACATTGGACATTCTCTATTGATATCCAGCGGATACTGTTCTCGAATATCCGGAGACCAGTTACTCTGGTTTGTTGGCCATTTGTTTCGAATCGACCCCAAAAACTGGATAAACCCCATTCTGAATGTCGTCTACTCTCGAGGAAAACCTGCCGGACAGACTGTAGCTGGAAAAGAGGTCTTGACGGAAATCCTAGTTGACGCTGCAAACCGGCCAGAAGGTTCCCTGTGTTCTTAGTCACACCACATGTACGCTCTCTATTTTTCCTACTGTCCTAATTACATCTCTCAATCGCGAAATAGGTCAGGGGTCCAAAGCTTGTGCTTACTCCGACATCGACGTTCTGTCTCTACCACATGTTTCGGCGACTCGAGCAGATGTCAAAGAACGGCTGCAGAATGACCGTGAGCAGCGAAAGCTGCACTCGTCCCCCTCTAGAGATGTTTTTACACGGACTGTGGCGTACCTTGCCGCAATCAGAAAACTGGGGTGCAGCCGTCCGCTTTCTGAAGAGACTTTCTTTCTGGCTTCTGAGGAGGAGGAACGTGAAACTAGAGCTCTCTACCTGCAGCAAATTCAGCGGGGATACCGCATGCGAGAAGGGATCTGTGAGGGAAGAATGGTTTTTAATCAGGCTGGGCGACAATGAGACTGAGAAACCGTACATCTGGCAAGCTTTTCTCCGTGATTCACCTTTGCTTATATGCTTACGCTCTGATTGTAGCTGTGAACATTATATTGTAGGGAGTAGCAAAGACCACTTCAACGATTTCACTATCGGAAACGGCACCTACGACATCGACTACATCGAGGCTGTTATCACCGGTGACACTGCGGAGGCACTCAGAATCGAGGAGGAAGCTCGAGACCTTGGATATGGACCGCTCATTGAATGTACCACAGTTTCCAATTTTTCGACACAGAAAGCATATTGTCGTATGTGATTCTATCGTTTATATATAGCGACTAACATCGTACAATACAGCTGTACCTCATCGCGATTCCAACGGTTCCTTGGTTCAACCCTGTCTCAAACATCTTCCCTGCAATAGTCGGTTCCGTGTCTACGAACCTTTGCCTGAGTGTCGCTCGTCTTGCCCATTTATATTGGTTGTTACGACCGGTGAACATTGCCATCCAGTACCGTTGCCAACTAAAAACCCCTCCTCTCATTCGATCGACCCTCATGAACCTCTTGAAAGATCTGGACAACGACCTGGCTGACCTAACTCCACGCCGCCTCCTCCGGCACCCAGTAGTGCAGGCATTTTTAACCCAGAAGCTGCCGTCCGTTATAAATCCGACATTGGCGGACTGGCATGTTTCCCTGGCAAATCGATCTCATTTGAAGGCCTATATTCGACAAGCCCGTGAACTGCATTATCCGTTTGGTACCAGTTGGGCAGGTAAGCACGTCCCAGGACTGCGTCTTTCTTTACTTACTTATTGTTCAGGCGTCGTCTATTTGAAGGCTAGACAAGACGAGCAGCTGCCGAAGGAAAAACATTACATTCGACGTGTCCTTGCAATCGAGATGGACCCATCGCACGAAGACGATGACGACGATGAAATACGCGAAATCGCAAAAGACGGACGCTTGCGTATCATTATCTGCATGACACCCGAGGCAAGCCGTCGCTTGATTTCCTCTGGGCGCTATCTGCAGAGCGATATTGCATTCCGACGTATCGTGGGCTTTAAGGAGTTTGAAGTCGCCGGGATGGAACGGGACGCTAACACAAGTAACTACTTACCTCAATACTCTGCTTATACTCTGCTCATACTTATTCCGCTTATAGGTATCGTTTACCTTCGAATATTTCTTAACCGGATGTGCGCATTCGCGCATCAATGAGTCTTTGAAGAAATAGAGGATATTGTTTATGAAGATACTGGTCGCCGTCTAAGATGGCACCATCTTCATGCTTCTAGTCCAGAGGATGGGTTGGATACCATGATACTCTCTTGGGTAGCTGATCAACACCGCGGGCAGGCGAAGGGTATTCTTTTGTTTTGTCTACCCGCAAGACACGTCTCATTCTGCAAGCCAGGTTTGGGACTTCATCTGCAAAAAATAGCGTCCAAAATGCCGCCAAAACGGGACTTGTACCAAACCGACCGGTATATTCAAGACCTATCTCCATACGAACATCTCCATCGTAATTTCCGTGTGTGTGTGGTACACTACTTTCGTCTTGTGAAGCTGTGTTCTACGACCGAGCATGTGCGGTGGCTGATGCGGAGTCTCGTTTGCATGGAACACGCGGACTGGGAAGGTACACTTCAGACAATACGTGATCTGGGCGGAAAGGCGGCTCAAGGTAATCTTGATTCCCAGGTTTTCCGATTCCAGAACTTACTCTACTTGCCCAGATTGGTTACAAAACAAACTGTCTAGCGGTTTCGTCTTCGAGGGCATTTGTTGGGAAAAAAGTTTCATCCCTCGCGCGATTTGGGAGGCAGGCGATAACAACTCTAACTTGATTGAAACAGTTCATCGAGATGCAAACCGAGAGGGTGTCCATTGTACTCTTGTCGGTGGACTCAAACGAGGTCAGCTGTTCGATAGCATGAAAATGAAGTCTCTTGGGGTAAGCTCTTGCTTTTCAGATAATGCGCTAAGCTCTAATCGACGTCTACCTAGGTTTTTGAAGATTTTGGTATCACACCTACATACAAGACTGGCCATACGTCCGAAAATGCACTCAGCAATCTCAAACGACGAGGTAAACTAGATAGAGCATCCTGCTGGCGTACTTGTACTGATGTCAATTTTATCCAAGATGATCTCAAACACAAGCAGCTCGTCTCCGAAGATGAAAAGATTCACGTATGGAATCGCAAACTCGAGGGGTGTCTAGCCGCTGTCGAGAAAGCACAGCGATCTCTCGGAGCGAAGCTCAGGCAAATACAAACTGAGTCCGATCCAACGCGTCGGCAAAAAATCCAGGATGACATTGTCAAGAAAAGAAAAGCGGAAGCGAAAGCGTTTGAATCCCTGGATAGGGTTTGGGGAGCACGAGAGGATTTCACAAAAATAGGGTCCGGTCGCGTAGCGTTATTGACTTTGGTGTAAGCGGAAGAGCACAAACAATTGAGAAAGAACAGTGTTATTGAGTACAGGCACTCCGAACGTATAGCTTTTACATCCACGAGCATTGCACAGTCCTAGGCATCTGCAACCGGAATGGAATATCAGAGCCGAGTCCCACCTGAAGAGAAGGTAAACTGACCGTCGTCCTCAACTTCGACTTCAGAGATGTATTTGTCGCCTGCCACAGCCAAGGCCTCGTCGCTGGAAGAATGATGATCAGCTACTCGGGACATTAAGGTTTATGACCGACTCACTAGGTCCTAAACAAAGCTTTGAGACCTCGCACTTTGAACGCAGCTGCTTCATGGTCATGCAGCTTGCGACAGAACACATTCCAGAACTCGAGGGCGAGGGCCTTGGTCTTAAACTTCTCGTATTTTGCATCAGAGCAACGGTCGACTTGCGACCGTGCATCGTTCCTGGTCGAAATTTTAGACAGAACACCGCACATTGAACAGAGATACAAGGATACATACGAATTGAAATAGATACCGGGTACGCGTCCTTTGATGACCGCATAGTAGTAACAGCCAGATTCTTGATCATGGACACGATGGTCTATTTCGTTATCGAAGAAGGTTGGCTTGCAGGGAGGACCGGTGTGAGGCATAGTGGCAGCGGTGGTGAACGTGTTAGAGCAATGGAGCAATAGAGTTTGTGTTCAGTCACAATGGAGCCCCGCTTTTATACGAATTTCCCAGATTATCGAGCGATAATCTAGACTCTTGACGTCCAGACTCAGCTGGCGGCGACCTTGGGTGGCAAACCTACCTTGGCAAGAAGAGGGCGCAAAGAAAGGGGTGAGGCGCACTTTGTGCTGGCCGAAGAGGTGACAAGAGGGGGATCGAACAAAGGACTGCACGGAAACAGAAAAAATTAGCTCATATAGAACTGATAGAATGTAGGGAATTTAAGAGAGCGCTATTGTTGCGTATTGCGGCGCAGATTCTCAGACACATTGACCGTGGATAGCGAGGAACAAGAAGACTGAGCTGGAGAGACACCATATACACGTGCCAGGGGAGGCGAGGCGAGGGCCAGCGAGAGGCAAGAACAAAGGCAGGGTACACAAATAGGCAGGAGGCGGGTCAGTTCAGTTCACAAGAACAATAAAGCGGTACGAGATCAAGAAACAAAATCAATTCTCCAAGAAGGGTGTACACAGCGATAGATAGATAGTAGACACACACCACACCTCACAAAACGACCCCAACCCACGCCTCACACCAAATGACTTCAGTTTGGCTGACCTTTGTCGGATACAATTGCAAGATGGCCGCCTCCAGTGGCCGCACGCGTAAGGGGAGTGCTTTGATAGCAGTGCGACACAACGGGCATAGACGCTGCACGTCGAGACACTGACGGATACAGTGAAAGCAAAACTCGTGTTCGGAGATCAAAGCCAGATGAATTGTGTCATGCAGATTGGGTCAGACTGATGTGATCCATCACGGTGAGAAAGCTGAGGAACAAAATGGAGACTGCTCTGCCGATAGTATTCAATGTCCAGTATTTCTTGATAAATGCCAATCTGACTGCCTGTATTTTTTTAAAAAATCCTACGAGTAGCCCCCGACCTGAAAACCCGACTGAACACCGCTACAGAATGTCACTGGTCACAAAATGTGACTCAGATCCTTATCTTATCCAGAACGCTGCTGTGTGGCGCACTCCATGCCCGAAATTGCAGAACAACTCACCTTCAGGGTCCACCTGCGCAGATTCATCCAGAGTATCAAGAGTCGATATGGGAATGCAGCCTTGGGTGTTGAGGCTCTCTATACAGATGTTAAAGAGAGCGAGCTGGCGGACATGGAACTCAAAGAAACTCGTCTGCTCAGACATGCCTCCACCCTTTGCCCCGCCATGCTTGGCTATAGGAACCACCTGGTGGTCTGGGCCACGCGTCTGCGCAGAATAGCGGAATCTATTCCCGATACACATGGTCTTATGATACGTCAGGTAAGTGAAGAACCTCGAACAACATTAGAGAGATCTACACACATCTAGGTGTGGGCGAGATTTTCAAGACTCAAATATCACGCAACTACACCTGCTGGTACAAGTTTTGTGGTGCAATATGCTTCCTGAAAGCTGGAGTGAAAGTGGCTCCGAGAAATTGTATGTTATATGTAATATGTTTCCAGCAGTTCAGTCCACTTATCGTGTCTTCCGTGTCTTCCGTAGTGTCTAATCCATGGTTCCTCGAACCTAATCCTGGCAATTTGGTTTATGGAGCACCGTCTCAGTCCCAGCTAGTTGTCAGGCTCAATGTCTATATGTCTCCAACTTGGCGTGGTATAGATCCAGATCGACGATACACGGCCAATATACCTCCTCTCCCTGATAGAGCCTGGGAGGACCCCATATCCATTCCAAGTACTCAGAAGATATACCCGTCACCGAAGTAAGGAAAAACGGGACATTTTATTCTGTTCCCTCATACCCATATCCAACCGTTGTCAGATGTCTGCACCATGAGATTTATGGGGATGTTTTCAGTCCCACTGCCCCACCTCTCCTTGCGAATCCTGCATCGACTCGTGTCAAGAAGAGTCGCAGCAAGGCTGCTCAGGCTAAAGAGAAGGATCTACGGTCTAACACTCGACTAGGCGCTTACGGCTTCACACCACGTCCATCAGCCAGTAAACCCAGCCAATCTGTAGCTGGTATCTCCTCTCATCTCGAGTCTCTGGGTGTCAAATGTCCAAACAAGGGGAAAAAAACCCGCGCCAGAGGACTGTACCGACGCCGACGTCGATCATTCCCTTTATCTGCTCCCTCAATATCTCTTTCCGTCTCTCGAGAATCCAGTTTTGGGTCGTGAAGATCCTATTTCAACTCTCGGCCTTCAGCTTGACAATATTGAATATGATCCTCGATCTCAAAAAATGCTATCTCGAAGTGGGTTGCTTCTACCACACCGAAATAATTTTATTCATTATATCGATCAGATTGAGTCCCTCCTGCATACATCACCCCAGATCTTTCGTAATGAGGAGTGGAAAGAAGTTATGCGCGTTCCAGCCAAATACAGGGGATTCAAAGTTGTGATCGCTTTGCAATTACGTACCCACACAATCGCCTGGCTCTCGATGGACAACCTATGCTATGTTTATTGGTTTTCCAGGAAGGATATGGAAGCTGCGAGGGCAGGCCGTGTCCCTGGTGACGATTTTTATAGTTTCGATGACGATGGACTGAAACTCATAATTTATAATTTGGCTTAGACATCCTTTTTGATTTTTGGAGCTGGTCGGAATATGTGGTTCGTTGGCTCGAAGAGCAGGATAACAAACCTCGCTGGGACATGCATTCATTCGCGGAGGTTCTATCAATGCCTGGCAACCATCCTATGCGAGGAGTTGGAAAATACTCTTTGGACGAAATAGCGCATCGTTCCGGTCAGTTATACTATTTAAAGCGATTACTTATTTGATTCTCAGTTTTATACAGGCATTCCTTTGTGGACATTGTGGAAAGACGTCAGACTGAGCCCGAAGCTGCTCTGCGCTGTGTTAGAAACATTTTTCCTGTTTGCATTGGAACGCTATTTGGCTACGGAGTCTGTATTTTTTCGACAGCAATTTACCATGCACTCACTGCATTATAGCAATTTTCTGGCTGAGAGCGTCAGGCTCAACAAACTTTGCGGTCAACATACAGCAGATAATGAAAATTCATTTTTGCTTATTACGACCAAAAAGACGGTGTTAAGGTTGTTCTTACTTGCTTCTTTGAATATAAAACTTACGCTTATGCTCAGATATGATCGAATGGTGTCTGTGCATCGACAGCTTGTGAGCACCACCAGCGCTCGGAAGAAGCGTCTTATTAAGAAATACAATGTGAGGTTCACTATTTATCTTGTTCTCAGATTCTGACTCGAGATTCCAGCGATTGAGCATTCGCTCTCACCGAGAGAAGGACTTGGATGGCATGAAGAACGCTCCATGGCCTTTCGATCTGGCTGATCTTGCGCCTGCCCTCCTTCTCTTTGGTCATATGGGACAGGCTATAGCGTCCAATTGGCAGGAGATATATTCCAGGGAGGCGCATCAAGCGCAAGCAGCCATTCCAGCCACGATGAAAAACATGCAGCATAGGCTTCCAGAGCATCTGTCTCCAACACAAATTCTCATGTTCAAACCGGTTACTGAACTGACACCATCCGAGCTTGGTACCTTAACTGCGAAATACGGCAGTGCTACAAATCCTGTTGTGCGATATTTCCAGAAGAAAGCCATTTTCTCGCAATCGACTTTGCTCCATGTTCAGACTTCGACTTCACGTTTGACTTCGTGTTTGACTTCGCGTTTGAAGTGTTCGACTGCGTCTCAGATTCCGCGTACTTTAAGGTCTCAAGGATCAGCACCACGTACTGCCCAGTTACGCTTGGATGGCAGTGTTCTTCCACCAGGACCGTCCAAAGGGAAAGGACCTAAAAAGACTAGAGCTGGACCTTCAAAGGCAAAAGCCAAGACAAAGGTGGCCCCTCCCCCTCCCCCTCCCTTCTTTTCCCCACCCGAATCCACAGAGACACTGCTGGAGCAGGCTCTACTAGGCGACCTTCCGCTTTTGACCGACGACGAGGTTGAGGAGGATGAGGATGCTGAACCAGAGCCCGTGCCTGAGCCTGATGCTGCCCATGTGAAACCTGGCTTCGCTATTGTTCTTGATCCACTCTTTGAACGGGAGGAAGACAGCGACAGTTGGTGCTCCAATCTCCAATCTTTATTCTGACTGATGATCTTTCAGACGACGAGGAGCCTCTCACACTTATCAGCGATAAATCTCGAGGCAAAACGGCAACCCGCCTTTGCAAAGGTCATGCGAAGAACGGTTCCTTCTGCTGGACCGTTCTGAAGCCACCCTACTTTACGGTCGCCCCCAATCGAAGCCATAAACCCACTAACGCTCTGGTCTTCAGTCAAATCATGAACCGCGTTCGCAAAAAAAGGACTTTGAGGGCTATCAAGGCTACAATGAAGCTGTATACGGTGGGTCCGATGGACTTTTGTGGCCATGCTAAGGCTGTCCAACGTGGTGGAGGATGGTGCGATTTGCTATTTATGTTTCGTCAGAATTTTCTGACAATCTTCCAGGTTAATCTCATTGTGTCAATGGGACCGTACTCTATCCACAGAGGACCAGCTTTTCGTGAATGCAACATGGGAAGCTATAGGCACTTGGCGTAAGGGTATGCGTAAGGATAGTAAAGTCATGATGGCCAAAGAAATCAATTTCAGAACAAAGGTGACGATCATGTTACTCCTGGAATCCTCGCTAAACCCTTTTGAAGATCCTCAACCTACTACAGAAGAACTGGACACTGAGCAGAGAGATCACAGATGAAGACATCCGACGCGAGGTCTACAGGCAGAAGAAAGTGAATTGCGAAAAAGCGGAGGGGAAGAAGAAAGCGCAGTACAGCATTTCTTGATTTTGTATGAATCTCATCGATTTTATCAAAGCAAGTATCGTCGTCAAAATTCAAGAAAGTCTAGGTTACATTGCGCTACACTTTAGACCCACCAGCAGCCTGCACAAAATTCGGCGTAGCCATCAAGGCGGTTACCAACTCTGCCCCCTCGACAAACGCAGCCCCACATTGATTGCAGCCTTCGACACCTTTAAGAAATACTGTGCCACAGGACACACATCCTACAAAGACCCGCTGAGCATCGGTAGATGAGATACCCTGTCCCGCAGCAAGCTTGGTCAGAAGACCTCGCTCTATAGACGGTTCTGTAGAATGAAGCAGAATGAATGTAAACGAAAAAGAAGGAAAGGGAAAATGAACAGCTTACCTTTCACGATGTATCTGTCGACGATGGTGTCGAAAATGGTAACGTCGTTGAGCTGTTTACCCCTTTCTCCAATATATCCCGGCAAATATACCGGTCGGCAAAGAGATATGTTTCCGGGGCTGTTGAAGGTCATGAAGAGCGCAAGGGGGTTAAGCGGAGTGGGTGTGTTGAAGTTGCCCTTCAATTTTGTCGACTCAATCAAGGTAGTAAGCTTAACTGGTCAGACACTGAGTACATTGAAAGAAAGAAGAAGGTCAGAGAACATACGGAAGAATTGACACCTTGGCGGGTCGAAGTGGCAGGTAGCAATAGTCGTCCCAGTTCCCAAAGCCGTTACGATACGGCAAGATACCGAGACGGTGATCGAGAGAAAGTCTGAAGTGTGCCTCGAGCAGAAACACGGCCAAAACACTTTGAGACTCTCCAAGTACTGTCCCATGAGCAAAGGGGGGACTTTACGCCCATTGTAGACAGGCCTCAAAAATGTTTAGTAGACGAGCGAGAACATACACAAGATATCCGCTCACCAGGCTACTCGTACTGCCAGTATTAATTCGGGACAGTAGATAACAATATCAGGGGATGACCGTTGCATGAGGGACATATTCCCGTCAAAGAGTCCCTTGCAGATTTGAGACAAAGACATCGGAGAATTTGTTCGGCGAGGGAAATCAGAGAGAATTTGTTCGGCGAGGGTGAACAGAGCGAGCAAGCAGTTTGAGCCATTCTTTTTGAGCCATTCTTCTTGAGTCGCGGCGACCTTGGTGGCGGGAGTAAACAAACAAACAGCGGTAAGAAGCAGTAAACAAACAGCGGTAAGAAGCAGCGTCGTCCCGACATGTATTGCCAGGGAAACAAATGCAAGAAAACGAAGAACGTGGTGTGGTCGCCACTCCGAGGTCAAGGTCGCCGTTGGTCAAGGTCAAAGTCGCCGCTCCGAAATCAAAAAAACGTGGTGAAAGTCGTTCTTGGTCAAAAGTTGACTCCGAAGTCAAGTTCAAAGAATGAGGGGTCAAGTTCAAAAGAATGAGGGGTCTGAGTTATGGATTTCATCGATTCAAGGAATGTTTGTATTTCGTAGATATATACAGATCAAGAAATCATAGATGAGGGAGAAAATACAGGAGAACAATACTAAGGCGAAGCAGCAGGAGCGAAAACTGCCTGACCGGGATCATTGCAGTTATCGTCACCATCAAGATGAAGGAGATGTGCAGCAAATGTACGCGTAAGGTCGCAAACGTCGCAATGAATGACCGCAGTAGAAGCTAGTACCCAAACATCGGCTGGAACCCCAAGTCTGGAGTTCCATGCCAACAGTGCACGACCAACAGCTGTTTCCAGTGTTTCCCCCTTGAAAACAGGCCTTGTGTTTTCACGGAACGAGCGTCTGCGTATGTTTGCTTCATCGAATTTTTCACAGGCCGGAACTGTATGGGAAGAACGAGTTGAGAAAGCAATGGAACTGAGAGAAGGCCCGTACCGGATTCGAGTTTTGGATGGTTTGTGCATAGCCCTTCGCGACGGTGATGTTCATATCCGTGGGGTGAGAAATGGTTGAGGCAACATCGGCAACTCTCTGAAGATCTAACCATAACAGCATAGTCGCTGTAGGGAACACCCAAGACTGAATTCATGTCGCGTAAAACCTGTCCCAGCGGGAGATATAGGAAGTCGAGGTTGTCGTTCATGCAAGGCCGACAAGCAGGGTAGATGCGATCGTCATATAGTTCTAGCACAGTGGGAGGGCTGTCGGGATTCCACGCTGGATGCACTGTGGGTTCACCTGAGACAATATTGAGGGATACACGAGATAAAAATCAAGAAAAGAACCGACTTTGGAGGAGGCCAGACGCACTTATGTCTTGCACGAAAGACATGATATCGGAATCTGAAGGTGAGAGTCAGACAAGCATACGACTATTGACCAGATTCATAGAGCTTTACCGTATTGTTTCCTGGCTTCAGCAACACTTAAACCGTAGTATGCCCTGGGCGAGCGACCTTGGAGAACTGTCCCGCCTCCTATATTTAATGGAGTGGCTCTGAGTTTCGTCGGTGTAGGCTCGCGAGGTCCCGATGACCTGGATTGAGTCAGCATGAACGAAGAGAACAAAGAGAACGGTACATCTCATACCTTGGATGTGGCCGCACAATGGCCTCGACGACGCGTGTAGATATGGTTGATCCTGAACTGCTGACGCTGGTCGTGGAAGACTGTGAGGCTGGTCGATCTCTACCATTAGATGCGGACTGGGAAGACTGGGAAGATGAAGTCGAATCATCGTTCTACATACAAATCAGCGCTGATAAGCCAAAAAAGTATATGATATGCAACTTACCATAGGATGTGCAGGAGAGCTTGATATATGTCGTAGGACCTGGCTGCGGTTTTTGCCCTGAGGAGCATGCGAGGGCAACGGGCTTGAATCAAGATCGTCTTCGTCTTCGTCTTGATCGTGGTCTTGGTCAGCTTGTAAAAGAAAACATCAGAAGTCGCAGACTGAGTCGACTAGCGGCACTGACCAGCATGAACGCGTCGCTCCTCCCAAGTAATGAGTACTTTCTTCTCCTTGAGTGGAGGAATGACGACTAGGAAAAATTAAACAAATGAGCAAGACGGTTACGATTTAGGGGGGATATACCTTTGAAACAGCATGAGTGATCCAAGGCGCGGTAAAAATCAGCCGTTCGTCCTTCGTAGTTCCCCTGGAGGCATAAAACAAGGGGATCGTAGGTGCCACCAGTCCTCTTCTTGTGCGGGCAGAGTATCGGACCTTCGTACTTAGTCCAATACTTGTCGAATCCAGAAGCAGCAATATCATATATCTTGCCAGAGACGGGGCTGACGCGTTGAGGCCTTGGAGACTGTCAAGACAAAATTAAGGTGAAAGGCTACGCAGACAAACAGACCTTGGTACTTCGATCCATTGGCCAATATGATGATCGAATGTACAAATCTTGCCTTCTACGATGTTCATTTTTTCGAGATCGCTGAAGACACCGGAGAATCGATCTTCGTCAACAGATACCAGGGGCAGCCGTTTAGGATAGGGCTGGTACCGGACTCGACTCATAGTGAGAAAAGAGGGCAAAACAGAGGGCGAATGAAACAGAGAGTGAAACAGAGGGCGAGAGATACAGGAAGGAGACCCAAGCAGCAAATAATATAAGTGAGCAGCGGCATGGATTTTTTTCAAGTCGGATTGACAAGCGGAAGAAGATGCAATGAAACCCAATTGACTCTGAAACCCAAGACGCGTTGACAAGAAGAAGAGAACAGGAAAAACTAGAAGCAAGAGTGTGTTTCGGATTTAAAAATTAGAAGCTAGGGATTGTGTTCATGCGCCGTGTCACGCCTGCCTTACCTGGAAAAATGATGAACGTCTGGGCGACTAGACAAGCAGTGCTGTGATGTTTGGAGCAGATGGCCAAAGCCGCGCCAGAACCTTTCCGAGCCTTCCCGAAGCTGTCTGGCACCTTCTGTGCCTCGGTGTCACGATCGTCGCCTTCCTGGCTTCTACCGAGTAAGAGTAAGGGAGTATTGACTCCGTTCCGACACCACTTGCCGGGTACTATTCAATGTTGGCGCCTAAATTGGCAAGCGCCGAGCTCTATTCTATTCTACGTCTTCAACCGAAGTGGTGGGTCGCGAAGCGGCCCACTCTGCTATCAGCGTTCCGACACCACTTGCCGGGCACTATTCAATGTTAGCGCCTAAATCAAGCGCCGAGCTCTATTCTATTCTACGTCTTCAACCGAATCGTCGCGAAGCGGCCCACTCTGCTATCAGCCGACACCACTTGCCGGGCACTATTCAATGTTGGCGCCTAAATCAAGCGCCGAGCTCAATTCTATTCTACTTACGTCTTTAACCGAAGTGGTGGGTCGCGAAGCGGCCCACCGCGTTCTTGTAAAATTAAGCCTGTCCGTCTGAAGCCTTTTCGAACTCCGCCAACAGCTTCTTTCCGATCTTTCACCTTTTGTCCATCTCTGACTTCACCCCTCATGCCGCGACCACGGTTTGGCCGCGTCTGCGCCGCGTCAGCCGCGTTAAAATTCGCCTTGGCCAGCTTATATTCTGCTGCTCAGAGTGCACGGTTTGTGTTTGTCTTTTTTTATTTTATTTCATTTCAAAGTTTCAACCTCAAGATTGAATTTCGGAAGGGGGTGCGAGGCCGCGAAGCGGCCGAGCAGCCGCTTGTTAGATATAAGGAAAGTATCACACACATGGGACGGTGTCCTGATGGACAACGAAAACCTGCCAGATAATTGGATCTGGCAGTCTGGGGTTTTAGTGGGTATAAGTAAATTCCGTCCTCTGGAACGGCATCGCTAGCTGCTAGCGACACCTACCGAGCCCTGCAATGCCTGTGGATCAGTGTGCGTAATTGTTCCCTCGGGGGCTAAGTAAAATGCAGGATCTTTCCTGAACCCAGCACAAGTGTGCGGACTCTCTTTCCGCTCCACCAATATATATATCCCAGAAAATTCATTCAACCACCATAAATACAGAGAACATGAAGCCTATTATATGGCCAATCGATGTACAAAACCTTGTCTCCGAACTATGGAGGGAATACCGCCTCAAACCTCTTTTCCCAGCTCTTCCAGCGCTCCTCCATATACTCGAAAGTGTAAAATTCATATCCCGAGTGCCCAAGATACGGATATTGGTTAGATTTACGAGATTCAAGGCTTGATTTTGGGTACGGAGATTGCTTTGACTTGCTGTGTGAGCGGTATTCCTCGGGAATATTCCGTTCCAAGGAACTTTCAGTCAAAGTCAGTAAGTCGGGCGGAGGTTTCGGGAATGTCTGGAAAGGTTGAGAGTTAATAAGAGACAAAAGCGGACAAAACATGTACTTTGAGCCATTGTAAGGTGTTATGCCATTTTTCTGGTTTTAAAGGATATATTTCTTTGTTCAATGAGGGTTCCAATTTACGCAGAGCCGGCAAAAGCTCCGGATAAGGCGGACACCATCTCAAGAATACATCCCAGTGCTCATTCGGCCAACTAGTGAATTTTGTCAAGTTTGTGTGCTTGAGGTTGTCCAATGCTCTCACCTGAGATGCTCTTTGTCAGAGGAAGAACGTCGTGAGTACCAGCGATGTTGTTCAATAGTTTCCTTCACAAAGTGCATGAGATTGCAAGCAATTTCCCGTTTCGTGTCGGCAAATTGCTTCAGGAAATAGGATGGGAGAATTGTGTAAACTTCTTTTGCTAGTTCGCCGCCGCCAGGGCCGCCAGGTCGCTGCTCCGGACTGTATGCATCCGGAGTATTAGGCGCTGTATTTTTGCGTAAATAACAGATGGCGATCCTCGCTTCAATCCATGGTAGACCTAATAGTTGATGAACTATTGAAAACAACATGGAATGCTCCTGATGGCGATCTTCGTTGAAAAAGACGGTGATTCTGAATGCCCAGAGGATCTTAACAAGTTGAGGAGTGACAAGGGATATTAGCCCTGCCGGATCTTCTGGGTCTGTTGTCGCTGTGAATTGGGTTGCCGGTGGGTCATGCTCAGACCACCAATGCTGGCAGTCGAGCATGAATGAGTAATCCTCCCACCGCCGAATAAGAGTTTCGGGTACCGCCTCTGTACTTTTCTAATGAAGCCAAACATTACACATGGCTATAGGATAGTGAGAAAATATACCTTCAACCATTGCAAGACTATGTCAATCACTTCATGGTCAGACTTCCAGCCAAACAGATAATCTGGCATGAAAATGGAGACCAGCTCCAAAAGGTCGGGAGAGGGCTGAACTGTGGCCAGAAATTTGAAGAGACCATGTCCATAGTATCTGCAATGAAAAACTGGTCAATGTCAATAAAGAGAGAATTTCATGTATTTACCGCAATATTTTAGCACGGCGAGTACTTTCAGGCCCATCCACGTTCGAAAATGCCTCCAGGATGTGGCGAGCCAAGTTCTTCCTATGCTGAAGGTCATTCACAAAGAATCTCTTTGATCGCTTCTCGTCCTGTAAAAAATCGAGGAAGGAGGCATGATAAACTTTAATCCAAGCAGGTCCTTTTCCCCTATAATCTTCACCGAGCAAGGAGCGAAGGCCACGTAAGGCCAGCGAAATATCTTTTGGCTGCCACTCCAGAAGCCGTTCAATGGCATAAATTGGTAGCTGAATTCCTGCCGCAATAACTGCCAGAAGTTCGAAAACGTGAGGTCGGTCAACAACAGCCTCAGAGAGGATTTGAGTGTAAAGGTCGTCGAGCGCGGAAAGCGGTGTTCTCGGTCCATGAGGCTGATCAATGCCCATGATTAAACTGAGGCGTTCAGTCGGTCGGAAATTCCTGTCATCGATGAATTTTATGACCGTGGATGCGTAGATAAAATGACCAGAGGATTTTTTCGATTAACCGATCGATGATTTCGGTCGTTGGCCATGGTAGGGGAACTGCAGCCATAGTTCTGTAGTGTTCGCTATGGATACGTGACAATTCGACCTGCAAAAATTTTCGTACATCGTCAAACGATTGGTCGATGGGAAAGCCAAGATGAATGTTGCTAAGGGAGTCTGCAAACATCTCCTGAATGTGGGCCTCGGGGCGGCTGGCAATCAAGAACCGGAGGTTCAGGTTTTGATCACGAAGACTTTCACCGATGGATCGCAATATTTCCTGCTGTACCTCGGGGCCAGTACACTCGTCAAGCCCGTCAATGATAATGGGTACTGGTTCACGGCGCCCTGAAAGATGCATTTGACAGGGCTTAATGATGAGCTGCTCCACCTGGATGGAAAGGGATCTATCCACAATGGATGGGTCCTTCTCCACAACCTGAGCGATGGCACCTCTCAGCTGGGGCAGATGAAGAGCAAGCTGATATGCGATTGTTGCAAACAGCTTGTTGCCGTTTCCGCGCGATGCATTACCACGTTTGAAGAAGAAACTGGCCCCAAGACTGCCCTTGGCCTCCAACTGTAGGCAGAGTGACTGTGCAACAGCAGATTTTCCGGCGCCAGCGGGGCCGTTTAGCCACAGGATACAGTTGTTGCGGTGATCCTTCCCGTCGATGAGGAACTGAGGCAATGGATCATAAAAAGATGGTAGATCTGTTGGTGGCCCGAGATCCCAATAGTAGTGAGACCGCTCAATGGTCCAGTGACGTTCTGGCTCATATCCGCGAGACCACCACTCGAGAACACTGAGCATCTTTGTCCTAGTTTCGGGATGGCATCTGGGTTGTGGAAATCTCTCTGCGGAGTCATGAAAGGCGTCGTTGGCTGCAGCACGATGCAAGATGTGGAGGCCTTCAAGTCGGGTTCCGTTATTCCATTCGAACGGTTCGAGAGGTTAAACCACAACTCACCTTGTTCCCCTTTCTGCTGTATCTGGGTCACATTGCCACTGATGAATGTTCCGCCACTGATATTTGTGTGCGGCTCGGGGGAACGGCCCGCCCAGGGCACAGGTGGGGGGAAAGGTGAACGGGAATGGTAGGATGTCTGGTCCAATTCAGCAAGGTCGCTCAACTGATACCACGGGGTTGCCGAAATTCCGTCGCTGTCCTGGCTTGAAGGGACGTGGTCGCGGGTTGTAGCGATTTCCCCTGAACTTCTCAGTGTCTGAAGAGAATCCAAGGGGGTTTCCAATCTCGGTCCAAATGAAGAGTGCGCTGTGGATAGGAGCTGGGGGGATGGGTGGCTATCTCTGCTGATTCCTTGGGAGAATATGGACCCGAGTGCTGATGGGAGGGAAGGGGGAGATAGAGGCGCAAGAGGTGGGGGTGCATTAATTGAGGATAATCTTCTGCTCCTGGACGAGAATAAAGACCGCAGCGCAGATGGGATCCGCAGTGGAGACGAGCGAGATGGACAATTCTGGCTCGGAGGGGGATCTTCGACTTGATCAGCGAAATGGTCTCTGCCCTGGGATGACTCACCATATGTCAAAGCTCTGTCATTCCTATCGGTCGGTTGGCGAGTACGAGCATCTGAAGCAAAGCCTGCCATGCTGCCAGTGTCCGATTCCAAAGTTAAAGAAAGGTCCCTCTCGTACTGCACTTCGAGCGTGTTGTGTACGTTCATGTCCCCCCCAACATCGTAGAAGGTCCCGCCATTTATTTGCACGCCAGTGCTGGACCTAAAGAATGGCATTCGAGCTCGAGCAGATGGAGGATGGGAGTGGAGATGACCAGAACGACAGTTGTGCACCCGAGGTAATTTAAAAATCAGGTGGTTGATGCGGTTGAACCAGAAAGCTGTGCATGTCGATTTCTATCACTCGGCACGTCTGAGTGAGGCGCTGAAAGTGTCAGAGGCCATTGAATGCGAGATAACCAATACTACGATATGCAGTGGAGGAAGGTTGCAAGGTCACTCCAGAACTCGATGCTTGCTTGCTTGGATGCCGGGCCAAGATGTACCGGAGTCTCCGGACAGCCCCGAGTCCGAGCGAGAAGCGACAAGGATTTGGCAGCTAGAAAGCTGTATATGTCGATTTATATCACTCGGCACGTCTGAGTGAGGGGCTGAAACTGTCAAACATGACCGTTCTATGAAGATTTAGTGCCCAATTTGTTGGGGACTACCGTACAATTGGGCCAGGAGGAAATGCCGCGACTGCCGCGCCACAGTTTAGCCTAGTTAGTCAAACATCTTTGTTGTTGAAAACGACACAAGAAGATCCACTGCCTTCTGTGGATGCACTATCTCTCAAAACTGGGCCTTCCATTTTGAACTAGGTTGAACTGGTCCTCTCTGGGTGGAAAATTCGATAAATATTGCCTCAAATTGTGGCAAACTGCATTGTGTATTCTTCCGTGGAATTCAAACATGAAGCAAACGCGAATTGCAACTACCGAAAAATTACATACATCTAACAGGTCGAGAGTAGGTGTAGAACGCACCGGTTGTGTATGGAACACCATCAAATCAACAGCCGAATTCCCTCAAGTCATTACGGTGGTGGGGCTCGACTCGTGCATGCAAAGTCCGAAGTCAACGTTTTCTTTGTTTTTGGGTTGGAAATCCCCGGTTCCAACGCCCCGTTGACGCCCCGAGTTCCTCAAGGTTCATCGGATACAAGCTCAAGGATCTATGGGCGCCGTGAATCTGAGGGATCTCTTTTGCTTTGGTTGGGATTCATGCTCCCCCTCAATGAATACAGGGTCAAGAATAAGTGTAGAACGCGCCGATTGTGTATGGAACAATCACCGAATCAGTGTCAACGCCTTCTCCTCGAATCTAACGGTGAATGGGGCTCAACTCCCCGCCGGTGCATCAAGAAAATATTTTTATCCGCAATTTCTTTGCAGGAAATATGTGAAATCCAACGAGGAGAGAGGGAAGGGCAGGTGACAGAAAAATCCCATTGAATGTTCAACTTCCCTTTCGGAATAATCACACACCTTGCACCCACCCAGAATCTTTCGTACATATCTAGCAGGTCGAAAGTAGGTGTAGAACGCACCGGTTGTGTACGGTATACCCCCCGAATCAGTAACGCAGAATTTGTTGGATCGAACGGTGGACGGGGTTCGACTCCCCACCGGTGCATATTTGGATGTTGTCGAATAGTTTTTGTTTTCAGTTGAGAGTACTCGCAAATAAAATCCAGAAGAAAACTTCATACGTCTAACGGGTCTAGAGTAGGTAGGTATAGAACGCACCGGTCGTGTACGGTACACCCACCGAATCGGTACCTTACCCCAATTGCCGCAAAATTGAACGGTGGACGGGGTTCAACTCCCCGCCGGTGCTTTATCTGCTTCCCCTACTTTTTGGTTCAGACTCATTCTTGCATGCGCACCTACGCCTCGGTGTACAGCATATACGCGGAACGCGCCGGGCGTGTACGGTACACCCACCAGATCAATTGCGCGTTTGCATACAACTTGAGTGGTGGACGGGGTTCGACTCCCAACCGGTGCATTCAACCTCATCCTTGTTTCTTTGTTTTTTGGTTATATTACCGCATTCTTTACGCCTCGTCGTACAGGATCAAAATACATGCAGCAAGCGCCGGTCGTGTACGGTACACCCACCGAATCAGTAAGTACTCTTTGAAAGAGTTGAACGGTGGACGGGGTTCGACTCCCCGCCGGGCATTATCCAGTGTTTCTTGGTTTTTTCTCTTTGGTTTTTTGGTTTTGTCCTCGTTCGTTGGGATCTCGATGGCGCGGAAGAGTTGGGATGCAAAGGTGGGCTCGATTCGGAACAACGTCGAATAGCATCAAGTTCAAGTTCAAAGTGAGTACACTAGTATTACGATTAACTGTACAGTAGAGAATTATCTGGCAGCGATACACTGGTGTATGTGTATGTGAGTACAAGCGAACGAGGCCGATTCCAAAGAGCGTCGAGCAAGGGAGGCGATGTGGGTGGTACAAGAGGTACAAGAAAGAAGGACTGGTGGGTTGGGGTAGGTACAAGATAATTAGCTTGCACGAGTTCAGTTGGTGCTGGGGGCAGGAACAGCGGAATGACGAGGGTGCCGGTGGGGAGGGGGAGGAGGAGTCAGCTCAGCGCACGTAATCGCCCGGGACCGCGGGCGCCGCAGACGCAGACGAAAATACCGACAACGAGCGGCTCAAGGGGAAGGGCGAGCCCGGGCGCACCCTTGCGCGTGCACGGGCGGCGATGGGGTACGTCCGGGCGGTGGGGGCACGTGTGAGCTTCGACGCCACGACGGACGGGGACGGGGGATGCGGAGTGGAGCTGCGCGCGGGGACGAAGGTGAAGTTCTCGTCGAGGAAGATGCCCGAGTCGTCGATTTCCTGCTCTTCCTGCTCTTCGTCTTTTCCGACAGCGAACTGCGTCGGCACGAACTCATCGGCCTCGACCTCCCCGCTCAGCTCTCTCAGCTCGACGTCCAGCTCCCTCGCGCGCGCGCGTATGAGCGGCGCGATGGGGACGCGGCGGCCCCTCCCCGTGCGGCGTACCCGGGGGCTAGCGGCGTAGCTGGCGTAGTTATTGGCGGAGTGATACGAATACGTGCTCGGCAGCGCCTCGCAGCTCCGATGCACCACCCTTACCGCGCCCTTCGCGAACGGGTCCGCGTCCTCGTATACGCCCGCGCCATTGAGCGCGGGGTCAGGGATGAACGAGTACGGGCGGGAGGAGGCGGAGTAGCGGGAGGAGTGCGAGAGGGAGCTGGTGGCGGAGAAGGAGGAGGCGGTGAGCGAGGGCGGGGCGTGCGAGGCGTCGGACGAGCAGGAGCACTCGGACGAGTCGGGCGAGGGCGGCGGGGAGCCGGGGGCGCAGGTGAATGCGAGCGGGGCGGAGGTAGAGGCGCGCTCGTATTGCGCTACGAGGGGGAGGTACGGCCTGAACAGCGCCGAGTCGACGCTGGGCGCGGTCTTGGACGAAATGGAAGCGGAACTTGGGAGGGAGAGCCGCCGCCGCCGCACAACGAGCGCCGCCGCGCGCTTCTTGAGCTTGCTGAGCATCAGGCGCACACGGGAGGAGCTAGTGGCGGCGTGCAGGTTCTGCGCGGACTTTTTGCGCTGCAGGGCCGGGTGGCTCGTCGATGTGCGGAGGGAGAGCGCGAGCGGCGGGGCGGGGGTGTCGGAGTCGAGGGCAGCGGAGACGAGGGAACTCGGCGAGGCTGAAGGGCGAGAGGCGAGCGGGCGACGTCGACGACGATTTGGACGACGAGGGGGAGTGCATGGCGGGCGTTGGAGGGAACGACGAAGAAGGGGACGTCCACTCATTTACCTGTCAACGTGCAACGCGAGGGCGCGACGACGCGTTGCTTGCGAGTGTTTCATGGCAGATGACGCCAGAGTCGATGCCGATGCAGCCGCAGGGACGCAAGTGCGAGATCATAAGTGCGAGATCTAGATGCGCGCCGGAGCGGGTGCGTCATGGGCGGGGCAGCGAGGGGGAGCGCGAAGAGCAAGGCGAGGTGTGGGCGTGTATGCGCGCAGCGGTGCGATCCCGAGGCGAAGAGCCTGCTCGTGCTGCACGATGGTGAACGACGCGGACGACGACGCGTGGGGCGAGAAGCACGGTGTGAGCAGCGCTAGAGCAAAACGAGATAAGCATCACTGTGCGTCGAGAACGGCAAGCAAACGCACCTTGCACGAACACCTGAGTCAGCGCACGCCCGTGCTCGCATGTGCAGCGAGCCGCTGCAAAGAATACGGAGACACTGAGGGAGGCTGCAATGATAAGACGATGGCAGCGTCAGTGTGGCGCGAAGGCAAGGCAAGCAAAACGCACCTCATCCACTGTGGTGAGCAGCGCACGCATGCCGACTGATACGCGCTCCCAGTCGCAGTCGGGGTCGGGTGCTCAAATAGGTCTGCGGGAACGATAGCGTTCGAGAGACTGGAGCGGGAAGAGCGCGGGACGGTCGGACCGGCGGCAACATCGCAATTGACGAGTTCAAGTTCGCCTTGGGTTCGCCTCATGTCCGCCCCACGCCCAGTGTTCTCTCGGCAGCCAGGAAAAATGGCGCAAAGTTCCGCGTCCACGGGGAAGGTACCGAGCTTGAGTTGAATCCTGAATTTTAATCAGCTTGGGTGGACTTCAAATTGAGCTAGGAAAAATGAAACCGGACGTATCTAGGAGGGACGTTTAAATGAACCGGCTGCAAGTCTCTGCAAGTCCTCTACGGCATCTCTAGGCGGATTCGATCCCCGCGACAACTTCATATCAAATTATTAACATAAGCGGTGTCTTCAGCCGCAAATCTATCTAGCTTCAAAGATATATAGTTGGGAATCGTCTTGATACTGAATTGTCGGTGTGTATCGGAGCTACGCCTGCGCCTCGCGCACGCTGACCGATGTGCCGCTGGGGAAAAGGACGCCGGTGTGAACAAGGAAGTGCTGGCAGGCCTTTACGACAGTGATGCCACGAGCCTCATGATTGACAGGAAGTGATGCGTCTTGACCGCGTCTGCGCTTCGCTGGCAAGAGGTTGGCGAGGTCGACAAGACTGGCAGTGTCCAGCATGTGGTGCTCTTTTGCTTTCTTGTTACTTTATTCCACGGAGATTTTAACCCATCTATATACCGCCAAGCCGAGGCTTGAGTTAACCTTCGCCGACCAGTCATTTTATCCGATCATCTCGGTAATTCATTGTGCGAACGTGCGTGCTGTCTTTCAATCCGATAACGTACCACGCGGGAGCAGTGTCCCTTGTCTTCTGCTTCCACGTCGACTCCAGTCCTCTAGCCTTCCTGCCGTTTCTTTGCCCGTTAGATCTGCTCTTTGCATAAACTTTGCTGATGTCTGACATAGTGTTGTCCAGATACACACCCTTAGGAGTGAACAATTCATATTAGCAACAATGTCTCGTGATCCCGGGACAATGCATGTCCATGGTGTGTTGGTGTTGGTCAGACATTGACACTATTGCTGATTTTTGCCAGGAGGGTCTGGTGGCCCAGGTGGCGAGGGCCACGGACAAGGTACTGGTGGTCCCGGGGGTACAGGACAGGGGCCCACTCTGTATATGGGGAGAGTTGAAAATCTGAATTTTGGTAAAGTCTACCCCATCCTCTGGCTATCTATTTATAACTGAACATTCATCATGGTAGGGGGCCAGAAGGAAGCAGAAATCTGGTACATTTTTGTCCTTCTTTTAGAAGTTTTGTCCTGATCTTCTTACTCAAAGGGACCAAATGGAAGGTAAAGGCTCAGACTGTGTATTGATTCAGGGATTGAACACTTGATAGATACAAAACATCGAACAATCATTGAATGGTTGTCTCCACTCAATTTCTTCCTTCGACAGCAGGACATTTCCAAGACCCGCCAGCAAGGAACTGGAGAATGGCTGCTGGATGACCCTAAATTCAAGGGCTGGAAATCAAATCCTGGACAAGTTCTATGGTGCCCTGGAATACGTATGTGGCTGAACCTTGCCATCAGGGTCTCAGCCTGACTACTGAAATATTTAGCTGGTGCTGGAAAATCTGTTCTTGCGTGGGTCTCAATCCTGCTGATTGATTTCTGCTGATCCAAGAAACTTCAGCTCTCTTGTAGTGGACCATCTGACCGACCAGTCAAAGAACAAGAATATTGGAGTGGCATGCATCTATTTCAACCACAAGGAGACTCAGATACAAACCCTGGACAATCTGCTTGCCGGACTCTGGAGACAGCTTATCTGGAAAAAAACCTCTTGGTTCTGCAGTTCAGCTATATGAGGAACACATTGAGAAGAAGACAAGGCCATCACATGAAGACATGCAGAAACTTTTGTCCTCTGTGCTCATATGGTTCACACAGATTTATATCATCCTTGATGGGGTGGATGAATACCCAGCAGAATGGTGGAGTCAGCTAGCCAAAGCCCTGACCAATCTGGGACCTGTGAGCCTGTTGGTTATGTCGAGGCCCCATATTGCTCCAACCAAGCTGTTTTTGAATCTTGTGACTCTTGAGATAAGGGCAAATGATAAAGACATTTTATCATATGTGGATACACAGGTACAGGAGTCTGGGCGCCTATCTGAGCTCATTGCAGACAAGCCAGAGTTACATGGAGAAATTTCCTCAAAAATCTGCAGCAGTGTAGAGGGCATGTAAGTTTTAGTTTTCGTTTTCGTCACAAAGAATGATGTGACCATTTGTGGTATCAGGTTCTTGCTTGCCAAGCTTCACATTGAAGCTCTGAGCAAAACAGCTACTATTAAGGCAATTCGTCAAGCTTTGCAAAAGCTGCCCAGAGATCTGGATGCCACTTATGAGAATGTTATGACCCGAATCAATGCACAGGGTGAAGAGGACAGGAAAATTGCTCAATCAACTCTCACCTGGGTTGTCAATGCAAGGAGACCATTGACTAGCTTGGAACTTTGTGTGGCTCTGGCCATTGAACCAAAAACAAGAGAATTGGACAATGACAATTTGACTGGAATTGGGATCATTCTGTCTGTCTGTGCGGGTATGGTTATTGTGGAAGAACACAGTTCCCTGGTCCGACTTGTCCACTTTACTGCCCAGAGTTATCTGGACAGAATCCAAACTGAAAAATTTCCAGATGCACACTTTGAAATCACACAGAGCTTGCTAACATATTTGCAATTTGAGCAATTTGTGGACAAAGAGGCAATTTCTAGGGACAAGGGATCACAACTTCTTCAATATTGCCAATATTGTCTGGTACATGCTCAATGGTGTGAAGGGCAGTTGAGGGATGAAATTCTGGGGTTTCTGAGAGAGGCTGGGAAATGGCAAGAACAGAAGTGGGAATTGGAGTGGCAGGATCCTCCATGGAGTTTTGATGATTGGCCTCATTCTCCATCCCCTCTATGGATTGCTGCCTCAGCAAATCTTGTAGAGACAGCAAGTCATCTCATAGAACTTGCTCAAAAATGTCCAGATAGTCAGGAGCTAACTGTAGCAGCTTATTATGGCCATCAGAAGATATGCCAACTGCTCCTCAATAAAGGTGCAGATGTGAATACACAGGGAGGGAAATATAGAAATGCACTCCAGGCAGCAGCCTCTGGAGGCCATAACAAGATTGTTCAGGTGCTCCTTGACAAAGGTGCAGATGTGAATGTGCAGGGAGGGGAATATGGAAATGCACTCCAGGCAGCAGCCAATGAAGGGCATGACAAGATTGTTCAGGTGCTCCTTGACAAAGGTGTAGATGTAAATGCACAGAGCGAGAGATATGGAAATGCACTCCACACAGCAGCCTCTGGAGGCCATGACAAGATTGTTCAGGTGCTCCTTGACAAAGGTGCAAATGTGAATGCACAGGGAGGGATATATGGAAATGCACTCCAGGCAGCAGCCGATAGAGGCCATGACAAGATTGTTCAGGTGCTCCTTGACAAAGGTGCAGATGTGAATGCACAGGGAGGGGAATATGGAAATGCACTCCAGGCAGCAGCCTCTAGAGGCCATGACAAGATTGTTCAGGTGCTCCTTGACAAAGGTGCAGATGTAAATGCACAGAGCGAGAGATATGGAAATGCACTCCACACAGCAGCCTCTGGAGGCCATGACAAGATTGTTCAGGTGCTCCTTGACAAAGGTGCAGATGTGAATGCACAGGGAGGGGAATATGGAAATGCACTCCAGGCAGCAGCCTATGAAGGGCATGACAAGATTGTTCAGGTGCTCCTTGACAAAGGTGCAAATGTGAATGCACAGGGAGGGAGGTATGGAAATGCACTCCAGGCAGCAGCCTATAAAGGGCATGACAAGATTGTTCAGGTGCTCCTTGACAAAGGTGCAAATGTGAATGCACAGGGAGGGAGGTATGGAAATGCACTCCAGGCAGCAGCCGATGGATGCCGTGACAAGATTGTTCAGATGCTCCTTGACAAAGGTGCAGATGTGAATGCACAGGGAGGGGAATATGGAAATGTACTCCAGGCAGCAGCCCTTAGGGGCCATGACAAGGTTGTTCAGGTGCTCCTTGACAAAGGTGCAGATGTGAATGCACAGGGAGGGGAATATGGAAATGCACTCCAGGCAGCAGCCCTTATAGGCCATGACAAGGTTGTTCAGGTGCTCCTTGACAAAGGTGCAGATGTGAATGCACAGAGCGAGAGATATGGAAATGCACTCCACACAGCAGCCTCTAGAGGCCGTGACAAGATTGTTCAGGTGCTCCTTGACAAAGGTGCAGATGTGAATGCACAGGGAGGGGAATATGGAAATGCACTCCAGGCAGCAGCCTATGGAGGCCATGACAAGATTGTTCAGGTGCTCCTTGACAAAGGTGCAGATGTGAATGCACAGGGAGGGAGATATGGAAATGCACTCCAGGCAGCAGCCGATAGAGGCCATGACAAGATTGTTCAGGTGCTCCTTGACAAAGGTGCAGATGTGAATGCACAGGGATATAGAAAAGTTGGGAAGGTCCTCCTCAACAATGTTGCAGGCATGAATGCACAACAAGAACATGTTGGAAATGCCCTTTCAATATTAGCCTTTGAGGGCTATCACAAAGCTATTGAAGTCCTCCTTGACAAAGGTGTAGATGTGAATGCACAGGGAGGGAAATATGGAAATGCACTTCAGGCAGCAGCCTATAATGGCAAAGCCAACATTGTTCAGCTACTTCTCAATAAAGGTGCAGACATCAATGCACAGGGAGGGGAATATGGAAATGCACTCCAAGCAGCAGCTTGTGGGGCCTATCACAACTGTCACAGCATTGTTTGGGTGCTCCTTAGGAAAGGTGCAGCAGTGAATGCACAGGGAGGGCATTTTGGAAATGCACTCCAGGCAGCAGCCTATCATGGCAGAGCCAACATTGTTCAAGTGCTCCTCCACAAAGGTGCAGACATCAATGCACAGGGAGGGAAATATGGAAATGCACTCCAAGCAGCAGCCAATCAGGACCATCGCAACATAGTTCAGATGCTGCTCAACAGCGGAAAAATAGGTATGCCTCTCTATCATCCCATTCTCAAGACTCCACTGATTTAACCTATGTATAATAGTAACTGCCAGGGGAACCCCTCCTCTGGCTCCATCTCTGACTCTGTCCTCAGCTCTGCCCCCACCTCCGACTCCAGAACCACACTCCACCTCTTCTGTGCCTATAACTCTGTCCTCCGTCCCTCTGGCCCCTGTTCCATCAACTGCCGCTCCCTCCAGTCGCTCACGCTGGCATAGGTTATGCAACTGGGCCAGGGATCACTACCAGTCCCTTAGATCACATGCTGCTAGCTAGTTAGTACCCATTACTTTATAAGTTTCACCTAGCATGAGAATTCTCATCCCTTTTTTTAAACTGCAAGCGAGTATGCTCCTGATCGAAACCTCGGGCCACTTATGACCTTTCCTGTCCCAGAGGCTCTTTGCTAGGTTCCAGAGTTGCTTCCTGCCTGATGCATCATATTCTACTAGGCTGTGTTCCATACTGTCATCAACCCTGCAGTGTCTACATTCCACATAGTGCTCAAAGGCAGGTTTGTTTCTCCAATACTCCCCAATCTTATAGGCCTGGTATATGGTTCTCCAGTGGAACACCCTCGTCGTTCTTGTAATGTCTTTGTGTATTGCCTACCATATTTCACTGTCAGTGGGTGTTCTTCCCAACAGCTGTGCCGCCGCGTATCTGGTTCAGTCAAGCATTATCATCATCTTAAGTCTCATGGGAGGGAGTTTCCTTCTATATTTTAGGTGTCTGTAGAAGGTTCATTGTGATCCTTCACTTAGTTACATTCCTTCTAGGCAGAACACATGTGGAATTATGGTATGCAGTTGTGCTGGTTGCCTGTTGTGACGGGGCTGTAATATATTGTATATATCTCTACTATAGTTTAGTTAGATCACACTTGTTTGTACTAGTTAGCATCCCTGGGGGATGACTAAGGAATTATTATCTTGCACACTACCTTCACTGCCCTTCGTGCTCGTAGAGAGTCAACGGGCCGTGTGAGACGTGTGACTCGGGACTGAGCATCCCCACACCCCCCAGCTCCCCTCTCCAGGTCCTGGCAGGGGTTACAACAACAACAATAGCGACTAGGGCTGGAGTCTCACCTATGGGCAAGGACTCACCCCTCACACTGGGGACGACCCAGTTCATTCTGAGTATTCTCACAATGGTTGAAACACTCCAAGTGGTTCAGCAGCTCATAAAACAAGCCATCAATTTGACACCCAATCCACCACCACCGGAGACCTACAATTTCTTGTATACTGCTCGGGTTGTGGTTTTTTCTATAAACAAGTCGGTCCATCATTTCATCAGCTCCATTGTTGTGCTAGATTACAGCTAATGTCAGAACTGAAAGCGCAACCAAAAATTCCCAATTTGGACAACTTTTGGATTCCACAACCGATTCCCTCATTTCTCGCTCATTTCACATTGGATTACCTTGGTATAGGGCTCATTCTTTCAGAATAATTCAGGCGCAATTAGTGATAGTCAGATTTTCAAAATAGCCTTTTTTTCTGTCAGTTGACAGGGGGTCCTGGTTTGAGCTCAACATGTTCTAGCACAAGGAGTTCTTACCCAATCTGGCTAAAATTTTGGTAGGGAGAATTGTGGTACATTTTTAAGGAGGTGATAGAGTCAGATTTTCGAAATATTATATTTTTCTGTCAGTTGACAGGGGGGTCCTGGTGTGAGCTCAACATGTTCTAGTCCAATCTGGCTCAAATTTTGGGGGGAGAACTATAGTACATTTCTAACGGGGTGATAGAATCAGAATTTTAAAATTCACCTACAGAAACTCGCTATGGCATTGGGAGTGATCTGCAGTCAATATTGTTCAAACCTATATATCTCAGTCATTTCTGAACCAAATGGATTACCAAAATCGGTTATAGTGATGTCTCAGACCAACTAGTCCACCCATATGGGTCTCTTAACCAAAGACATGTACTAAAAACACCCTAATTAGAGTGCGCGCAAATGATGTGACCAAATTTACAGCCCGTGACGCATGTGGACCCGACATGCTCTAATTAGGGTGTTTTTAGTACATGTCTTTGGTTAATAGAACCATATGGGCAGACGAGTTGGTCTGAGACATCACTATAACCGATTTTGTTAATCCATTTGGTTTAGAAAGGACTAGTGTTGCTGCGACTTGTAAAGTTGAGTCGTGACTTCTTAAGTTGACTTAATATCTGTTTTGACTTGACTTGACTTTACTTGGTCACAGTCAAGTCACTCGAAGTCACTCAAGTCGACTCAAGTCAGCCAAGTCAATTGTGTTTAAATATATATTGGAAACCAGTCAGTAGCATAATGTACATAGATCCAAGTCAATAAACAGCATTCAAAATATCAAAGCTGCATATACCTCGTATATTAAGCAGATCCCTCGTATCACATTGTACCTATTTGTGCCGCCGAAATTACCCCATTCATTGTCTCATCTGACCCTCTCTATCAGTAACTAGTTCAGACACCCAAGCGCTTGGTTAAATTCAAGGTCGCCGATCAAGCCCTCCAGCTCCGCTCAAAAGGCAAGCAATGTGTTACCCCGCTTCTTCTGCTCCGCCCCCATCATCTCTGCCTTCTGAATTCTATATCGCCGGTGTCTGCTCCTCGACTTTCGCGTGTGCTATGTGATACATATTCAAGGTCAAATAATGCACCAAGCCTCGCTGCAGTTACGCCCTGGATCTCCAAAATTCTGCAAGACCTCAAACGTGCCACCGTGCCCACGTCCTGGGTCACGAGACTCCGCAACGCCTGAAAGCATCGCCCTTGAACCCCACTCAATCCTCTACCATCAAACACATCCGAACCGTGGAAACGTTCATGTCCCGGAGGCTTTGACAAACCCACACCAACTTGAGCATCGCCTATGAACCCCATTCAAGACGGTGAAACGCTGACTATGGGGCTGGCAGTGTAATAACCACAACACAAACCTTGTAAATGAATACGCGGTTCGATAATGCAACTACAACTCAAACACTATAGTCCTCGTGCAAGTTCAGGGTTCCAATCCAGTATAGATTGTGGCAATTTGAACTTTAGTTCTCTTTGAGAAGCAAGACTTTACAGGTCTACAAGTCGTATAGATAAAACTTGCTCGAATCCGTTCTAGGCGCAATCGCGATAGACAGACAAGATTTTATGTTCAATGGTTTTGTATGATGTGGGTCTAGGTTTGGAGATAATACTCCGATGCGTAAAGCAAGTGATTCTTATGAATTCCGATTCCAAATAGTATCCGCGATTGCTAATCCTTGTGAGATTACAACCAATTGTCAAGTCTGATCCGTTTCCTTATATTCCACGCGTCCGTTCCGTTAATCCAATATGTCCACGCGTCGTTTATAAAGATCCAAATCCAACACAGATAATATTCAAACAGGGAAAACAAACGAAACTTGATATAGCTTCTGGGTGTCTCCGAATGAATGACTACTCTACCGGTTAAGCGTGAAGTCTAGTAACTTCGCGTCCAACAGGTGGGGTGAGATTCACTGGTGTTCCTCCAATAACCATCCACTTAAATACGTTACAGGATTTCTAAATATAAACGAGACTGATACAAACGAGCAATAGGGTTCAGGGTATATGACTAGTGGTATGGCAGCTAGCCGATGAACTCCTGTCAGATATCAAGCGATTAGTAAATTTGAGAGAGATTCATAAGAAACATCAACGAGCCGAGCTTAGCGATGAGTCAAGATCTACATCGCTTAGAACAATCGTGATGGGATATTGTTGATATGTCAACTTTTAGCCGACCTCCTCGTCAGCACTTCGTTACCCTCCTTGGTAACCATCCGCTCAAATGGTTCCGCCTTGAACCGCTTAAGTGATTTGTCTGAAAATCGTGATAGCCGCCGCTTCCCAGTACCCGAGTATGGTTTCTTAGTCAATTGGTTGATCAACCAAGTCCATCCTTCTCTTGGCAGTCCTGGAGACGTCAGATGATGCCCCACGATGATCCCCTCTAGTTCAGAAGGATATTCCCTCGTAATACGCCCTTAGTCAGGGATGTGCAGTAGCCCCAATCCGTTTCCAGGATGGTAAGGCACTTTCCGTGATTGCTCCATTAGCGACTTCCCACTTCAACCCTTTACCAGGATTGTTGTCCAGCGTCTTTCTAATGGTTCGAGACACATTATATCCCTCTTAGCTAATTGCTCAGGCCAGCATTAGCTCTTTGTGAGATGACGTCGTAATGTAGTGAAGTACATTATAGTATGTTGCAACTCGAGCAGGTTTGAATAAATGCCCGGGTGCCCCAATACCAGGTCTGTCAACGGTTTGAAGTCCATCATCGGCTTTCTCAAGACCTCAAACTCGATATCTGTTCTGCTATTCAACTTCAACGTCACGTCCTTCCCTGCCGCCCCAATCAACTCAAGCTTTGAATGTATTCAATCAGGTCCAGCATGTAGGACACATTGTGTCGCGACATGGTGAGTAACACCGACTCTCAGTCGTCATACTGGTCGCAAACATCACTATTTTTGTGATTAGGTACCTGCCTACCTCTTCTATGGTCGCTGGAAGCCCTCGAAGACGGAAAAGGTGAGTTTTTCATTGGATTTTCAGTAACCAATTTCGTTTTTCTGCACATCATCCAGTGACTCCGGTCATGGTTTGTGTATTCAACCTCAACACTTGATGCCCAATTCACGCAGAGACGGGTGCCGGATTCTCGGTTTTCATCTTGCACTGCTTCGCATGGCTTCTCAGCAATACTTCCGCGTGGACTCCCGCATTCTGGCTCTCCCTGTGAGTCTGCTCGAATTGGGATGTTCTAGGCTTACATCCATGTTCTTAAGCTGTTCAGATGTCTGCGAGTCCAGCATACTTTTATCTCAAGGTGCGAATGGTTCTGCCCCACACCATCCATATATCTGATGTTTCCACTTCCGCTACATTCAATTTAAGTTTCTTATTGACGCAAGCACAACCCATGCATCATGTTCCCACTCACATCCCGACAACATACAACCATCTACCTGCACCTTTGTGGTACACTAGGTTGTAGATAAATTCGCATCTGATTTTTCGTGCTCCTGAAAGGAACCCTACGCGTTTCCGGTATGTTTTTGCTCATCCTGACCTTTTTTGATTCCGCATTCGCTTTTCCTTTGACCCAGCACTTTATGATCCTTCAAATTCAATTTTCTGGCTCGTGTGAGCGGCCCACATCCATGGCATCGACCTTTTGTCACTCCCTCGACGAGAGAGATGCTACGCCCGGGTGAGTCTTTTATCAAAAATATTTTCTTTCAACACTGCCCCCTAGCCTGCAAGGTGTGCCACGTTGATATCGCCTCAACGTCAAATTCAACTCCCCACGGTCCAACAAGCACCGTATCGCCTCCAGAGGCGTCTCCGAGATGCTTCTGGTGTATCCTGGATTGGATTTTCGCGCGGTATATATCATGTTACTGACATACTTCTATAAAGTTTCAGTCCTGCCATGTTCACGCCCTCAACTCTCTGCTCTTTCGCAATGCCATTTGAGTAGGTCTTCGAGGCATCCAATCACCGCCAATGTTTCACATGACATTTTCGACTTCCGGCCCGCCGCCCGGGAGGAACGAGATGCATCGTTTGTGCTTTGCCCCACATTTGTTACTCTGCTACATGAATACTAACCTGTTCTTTCAGTCTTGATTTGTCCATGTACCATGGAATGCCTGCATTCATGCCTACACCCCTGCTGCACTTTTCACTTCATTTCATTTTTGGAACCCCCTGCGAGTGAGTAAGTTTTCAAAAAATTGCACCGGTGCTCACTGCGAGGGAACTAATGGCGTTGATGTCTGTTGGAAGGGCTAACCACTTGACTACTCGCACAAGTAGTCAAGTGGTTAGCCCTTCCAACAAAATATGGAAACCCTTACCTAATGGGTAGGCAGGACAGGCCGCTGGTTCGATCCTCAGAGGTGGTGAATTATAATATCACCGGAAGGACATAAAACCAGGACTAGGCCGGGCCAAGGGCACCACAGCACCGCGCGATACTCGGCATAAAGCCGGGGGATATGACGAAATAAACCTACAAAGGTAGGGTTTCCATATTTTGTTGGAAGGGCTAACCACTTGACTACTCGCACAAGTAGTCAAGTGGTTAGCCCTTCCAACAATGTCTTCCAATCGAGCCGCTGTCCGGTAAGATGCATGTTTTCCAGCATTACTTTTCATTTTTTCTCACCGTTATTTTTTTATGGATCAGTGCTCAGCTCTCTTTCAATAAGGTGCGGCTGACGAATGGGGTGGGCTCTTGCATTGGACTGACCTTCTTGACACCAAAGTATGTGTATGGAGGGAGGCACATTGTATCAATAAATTGATTTAATGAATATGCCTTCGCTGTACTTCAGTTCTGCCCAAATCTATACAGATCTCACAGGTTAATTTTCTGTCCACCTCAAACAACCGAAATCGTTGTTATTGTCTATTCAGGAGGTGGCAAGTATGGCACGGGTCTGTATTCAGTGTTCAGTAATTTCTCAAGAATGGATGATTGGTTATTTTGGACCTGCTGCAGGATCCGCACTTATGCCGAAGCATAGCGAAGGCATGTCTTGTACTAGTATCAATCAACATCTTCCTCTGGCATTTCAGTGTATCCAGTGGCTGCCAACTCAGAACTATCTGTGATCTCCTGCCAAATAGCATCTACCCATTCGTCAGCAGCAGATGCCAATATGCAATTCTCTTTGAGAATGTGGTATGTTGGCATTCCCTTTCATCACTGTGTGCAGCAGCTCATATGTAGTTGTGGGGAGAATTCCACCAGGTTCCTGAGTGGTGTCCTCCGAATTAAACCCTTGCATCACTGACTCTGCCAAATGGGTTCTTGGGTGTACACAAATTATCCATTCCATCAACTGATCAACATCAGTTCAGCCATCGATTTCAGCCTTCTTGACAATATTTTCATCATCCAAGGCTCCAGTTTCAAAGTCCTGTTCATTGATAATTCTGCTATCATGGGTCTGGATGTAAGTACTGAATTTTGATATCAATTTAACCGTCCAGCTAAAGCACTTGAGTAGGAACTGCTTGAGCTTCTAACTCGCCATGCATATCAGTGTGCAGCATGTGAGGCTGTAATTTTGCAACAACACTGTCTCTCAGAAGTCATTTTGGTCACTTTCTTGAGCCTGTGAGTTTCACCTGTGACAGATGGGATTTGCATTCTGATGTTGATTCCGATGAGCTGCCCAATCTCATTGACTTTGATATGTAGTCAACAAATAGATGCAATTTCCATGATGTTTGGTGGTTTACATATCTTAAGAGAAATTGTTGCATTTCTATGGCTTCTTTACAATTTAGGCTGGTCACTTGTTAATTTTTGGGCAGTTCTGGTGGCCAGTGGCCGAAAAGCACCGGCTTTATGATTGTGTTTGTTTAAGCTTGCTCATGTCCGAAATGGCTGGTACCCGGCTCAGAACTGCCAGCTATTTTTCCTGTAAGTAATTTCTATGGCTTATTTACCATTTAGGCTAGTCACTTGCTTGATTTTTGGGCAGTTCTGGTGGCCAGTGGCTGAAAGGCACTGGCTTTACAATTGTGTTTGTTTAAGTTTGCCTCATGTCTGAAATGGCTGGTACCCAGCTCAGAACTATCAGCCATTTTTTCTGAAAGTAATTTCTATGGCCTCTTTACTATTTCGATTAGTCACTTGCTTAATTTTTGGGCAGTTCTGGTGGCCAGTGGCTGAAAAGCACTGGCTTTGCAATTGTGTCTGCTTCAGTTTTCCCAATGACCGAAATGGCTGATACCCTTAACTGTTTTCTCATTGAATACACTTTTGTTTGGCTTAAACCAGTTTAAACCTGATAGTTTAAACCGTGGCTTAGTTTGAACCAGCTTAAACCACCATTAAACCTGGTCCACACAGTTAAACCATTTCTCACCTTTAAACCTGTGGGGTGGTCTAAACCACCTACAACATTGGCAATGTGGTGGTTTAATCTCAAGCCACCCTGTTGCTCACCAGTTGATGCCACCGTTGTCCCTTGTGCAATCTATCATCATTCTGGGCCTCGGTATTTGGTTAGTGGGTGGTGGCGCATTATAGAGGATAGATGTGGTTGTGGTGGACTGCTGGCATAGATGAGAAAGCAAAGCAGGGTTGATCTGGACCGGCAAAATCTGCACACTCTGCTGTGTTGATCCCTAGTAGATCCACTACCATACTGACAGTCACCGAGTTTTCAAACCAAGCTCAAAGGCCAAGATCCAGTTTATTCTATAGAAGGGAAAAGTATTGCTATGATTTTCACTTTTACTACTCAACTCAAGTCTACTTGAGTGACTTCAAGTTGACTTATGTTGACTTTGCAAGTCAAATCAAGTCGACTTGTGACTTGGCTTGACTTGGCTCAAGTTGACCTCACCAAGTCAACTTGGAGGCCTTTTGAGTCAAGTCACGGCAACACTAGAAATGACTGAGATATAGAGGTTTGAACAATATTGACTGTAGATCACTCCCAATGCCACAGCGAGTTTCTGTAGATGAATTTTAAAATTCTGACTCTATCACCCCGTTAGAAATGTACTATAGCTCTCCCTCCCAAAATTTGAGCCAGATTGGATAAGAACTTGTTGTGCTAGAACATGTTGAGCTCACACCAGGACCCCCCTGTCAACTGACAGAAAAAAATAATATTTCGAAAATCTGACTCTATCACCTCCTTAAAAATGTACCACAATTCTCCCTCCCAAAATTTTAGCCAGATTGGGTAAGAACTCCTTGTGCTAGAACGTGTTGAGCTCAAACCAGGACCCCCTATCAACTGACAGAAAAAAAGGCTATTTTGAAAATCTGACTATCACTAATTGCGCCTGAATTATTCTGAAAGAATGAGCCTTATACCAAGGTAATCCAATGTGAAATGAGCAAGAAATGAGGGAATCGGTTGTGGAATCCAAAGTTGTCCAAATTGGGAATTTTTTGGTCACGCCTTCGGTTCCGACATTAGCTGTAATATCATCACATTCTAACCGTTAATCTCCTCTTTGTTGAGTTCGAGATCCATTGGACACGTTAAATGGCTGAATTATGCCGAGGCCAAGCTGTACTGCTGTTATGTGATATGGGGATGCCAAAGAAGGTGTTAATTCTGCCGGGGGGACTGATCATATTGACTGTCGATGAGTCACCGACTGCTCCGCTTTATACTACCGCAGTAATGGTCTGGTTTTCTAGTCTTGACAGTCATCGGTGGAGCAAATATAGACCTGTTAGGAAGCACCAGTGCTGTGGTGCGGACACCATTTATCCTGGCCGCCGCTACAAATGTGGTATTGGTTGCACTCATGGGCAAGTGATGTCTCGCTGGTAAATCTATCTCCACAAGCTGAAGACCCACCAGCCAGCTGCATATGGATGAAGCGACATGAAGCAGTTTATATTGGTGTCGACCCATTGAAAAATCGATACAACATGGCCATTGTGATAAGGTCTGTCCGCAATGGCACCAGATGATTGTTTTAGCTGATATCCTTCCACAGCGTCGAATCCGGAGCACTATACTGCACTTTTTTAATCTTACTTGCCATTACTCGACAAAGTCGGATGACATGGATAGTGCTAAGTGGCGCTTTAGCACACCTTATGGTCCGTAGGGAGATGATCGGCGACCCGATGTGATTCACTCTCACTTGTGCAGAATATCATCTCCACGCTCATTATTGTTCACGTGGGCCTCGGCCACAACATTCAAGACAAAATTGAATTGCAGCCCAGCCGGCCAACTCCCAGTCATGGAGGAGAAAAACAGAATCCAAATTTTGAAACCGCGTGCAGGGCAGTGCATTGAAACAGTTTGATCACTGAATTCGGGGCGGAGTCCTATTATTCAAGTACCTCACGAACACTGAATCAACTTGAACATCTATTTGATGTCCAGACCAAATATTTTTGTCACAATACCGCGTATCGGGTACTGCCGAAGCGAAGCAGCGCGATCCCGTGATGTGTTTATCGCAACGCGATTTGTCCTTCCACGACCAATCCACGACAGCTCAAAATCCAAGTTTTTTGTACAAACTACCGAGGTACGAGGTTCTTCATGTTTGTAGTGTGTGTTTACAAGAGACTAACTCCCCGCCGGTGCATGCGAAGTCCGAGGTCAATGTTTTCTTTCCCGGCTCCAACACCCCATTGATGCCCCGAGTTCCTTAAGGCTCATCGGATACTGTGATGCATGTCCTACAGGCCTCACCAGGCTGGAGGTAAGCGCGCACAGACATTGCGTCCGGCGCAGCTAGGAATGATGGGAGGCGCCGACTTTGGCCCTCCCTGTGTTGTAACCCTTCATCTCCTTGGATGGGGAATCTGCAGCACCAAGACTGTGGAAGCAGTTATATGCATGCTCAGGCATCCAGCGGGTCCGGGGTGGGGGGTTCCCTCCAAGTAGATCTCGTCTCACAAGATAGTAGTTCGCGTGCAAGTAAAGATGATATTAGGTAACTACTGATCTCGGATCAGCTACCCGTCACTAGTATGTACACTAAGTAGAATGTAATGTAGTATTGTCCTCGCGCGGTGACGTCTAGCAGTGTTTTATCTGTACCCCATCACAGGTACAAGCTCAAGGATCTATGGGCACCGCGAATCTGAGGGATCTCTTTTCTTGTTTTGCTTTGGTTGGGATCATGCTCCCCCTCAATGAATACAGGGTCAGGAATCAGTGTGGAACGCGCCGGTTGTGTATGGAACACTGACCGAATCAGTGTCAACGCCTTCCCCTCGAATCTAACGGTGAACAGGGTTCAACTCCCCACCGGTGCATCAAGAAAATCTTTTTGTCTGCAACTTCTTTGCAGGAAATATGTGAAATCCAAGGAGGAGAGAGGGAAGGGCAGGTGACAGAGAAATCCCATTGAATGTTCAACTTTCCTTTCAGAATAATCACACACTTGCACCCACACCAAAATCTTTCGTACATATCTAGTAGGTCGAGAGTAGGTGTAGAACGCACCGGTTGTGTACGGTGCACCCACCGAATCAGTGAGACATCCGCAGGCAATTGAACGATGGACGGGGTTCGACCCCCCACCGGTGCATATTTGGTGTCAAAAAGTTTTTTTTTTCAGTTGAGAATACTCGCAAATAAAATCCAGAAGAAACTCCATACGTCAACGGGTCGAAAGCAGGTATAGAACGCACCGGTCGTGTACAAAAACACCCACCATAGCATGTGGGTATGGTGGTGGGCAACACCATTCGGCTTTTCGTGACGATCACGTGCAGAATTTCATAGGAAAGTGTTATGTAAATACAGTTTGACCCATGCATCGCGGGCGCGGTATGGTCCCAATTCATCGGATTCTTCTGATTTTTTTTGGTCATTGTACTGATAGGATCCCCTCTGACGTCCTCCCAGGGCCCTGAATTTTTTCTAGTACCAAGCAGTCATATATAAGGCAGTTTTACCTCCTAGGATTGCTGCCAACCTTTCTGCCTTATTTTTCATATGTGACTTCTTTGGCACCTCTTTATCCCCTCCGCGTCAATGAAGTTCGAGCTGATCTTTCAGCATCGGGTCGGTCATCTTTCGAATTTCGGTGCGGTCGAGTTGAATTCCTATCTTGATGAGCCGCTCCGTCTCTTTTCGCATCTTCTCCGCCTTCTCCTTGTCCTTTGCCTGCTTATTGTCCACTACCTGTTGCCGGTGGGCGTTGAGCTCTTCGCGTCTGGCCTTCTCGACACCGCTCTCGTCGATGCGACGCGCCTCCTGTCAGAGGAACTGGTGATCCACATCAGCATTCATGTTGTCGTCCATGAAACTCTGCGTATCATTCCATTTAAACATAGCTTGATCCGTGAAATGCACGACAGTGGAGCTTAGTCTCTTATAAACAGACACTATAACAATTTAACCTTGTACCTCGGTTGTTATAGTCTGTCAGTGACCTCGATCGAATGATCGCTGGCGTCGTTATTACAAATCACAGAATTTTCCCGAGGTTCCGAATGGTTCAGCGACGCGTCTTTCACTCTTCTGACCCAACACTTACCTTCAGGAATACAAAAGCAGTAATTTGTCCTGCCATTTATTGGGCGGAAAATCGAAGACGCGCAATGCCGAACTTGATGGTCCGGCATACGGAAGAGGCCGAGATACTGAATTGGAAGGAAACGGACCATCATTGTGATTCTGAAGTGGCAGTTCAGTTGCAAATGAGCATTAAAGAAACTTTCCCTCTTGAAGTTTGTGGTTAGAGGTGCTGGAAGATTCAGTGGTGGGAGGACAGAATTCAAACTCCGACGATTATATAATAATGATGCCACGCATACATGATCGCGCGGTTAACTACAGACTAAGTGGAGCTGGGACTTTCTCGAGAAAAATGTTGCCACGTCCCGAGGAAGCCTTCATTGGTGTCGTTTGTGGACGGTGCATGTGCAGCCAGTCGCTCCGCCGCCGTCGCAAGATCAACACGGCCTCCTACCGCAAACTCCTCCGCGAACCGCTCAAAGGCAGCAAGCACTTCTTTCGACCCAGCCAAAATCAGAGGCACGACATCGGGATAGTTTGGAGCCAATCGCACGCATGCAGCCACGCTTTCTGGTCGCTCCCATCACCAAAAGCGTGGGATCGATGCGAGGGCTTGCAAGGGTATGCAGATGTTCGAAATCGGACAAAAAGCACAAAAGGTTACATCAGGTTTTTGGTCTGTCAAACGGCCTTATAACGGGACTATTTTTCTGCAGAGTGATCAAAATCCTTCAAAAGGGTTTTCCTTTTGGGGCTGATCTGTGGGTTTCAGGCAGCAATGTGCCGGTCTGCAAACTCCATGAAAAGGTGCCCTACATTGGACAGCTATATATGGAACCATCACTTCCACCTCCCGTCGTGGCTCTCCGACAACACGGATGATCCTGCAGTGAAAGTAAGTGCTTTATTTATCCAGACGGTACAGCGCTACAGCTTTCATACCAGGACTTCCTTCCAAAATTACAGGATCATCTGTTATCCCGCCTCTTGCACCCCAATTCGACTTCCGACAACGAGGAATTATCTCCCGAAGAACGAAGGCAGGTATTGCTGCGAAATGACCGGGTGTATTGTCACAAGGCAAGTTGGATACCAGTAAATTTCTGTTCCCCACTGAACATCAGCCAGGTTTTTCGAGTAAATTTCACCACTTACGACGTCCGGGTTGATCAAGACTCCATGAATCCGCGAACACATGCAGATATCATGATGCTAGCCCCTGAGTCCGACGACGCCACCGCCCATCCATTTGTGTACGCCCGAATCTTGGGTGTGTACCACGTGGATGTCGTTCACAATCACTGTGTTCCGAGGTCCCGTAGACAGACCCTGTTTACGTGAGGTTACGTCAGTCTACATCAGTTGACGTAGTAAACCGAGTGTGTCTATCCCACGTAGACTATTTTTGGTCTACCTGGGTCTACCGTCGGTCTACATCTGTCTACCCCAGGTAGACTATGTGTGTCTACCAAGGTCTACCACTGCCCCTACTCCCAGGGACTCCCCACCGCCCTCTGCCGCCTCCTCTGGCGTCTCGATTGTGCTGGGGCTGTGCGTCGCTACTGATTAATTGTATTGATATCATCCCTGTAGTAATTTCTTGTTTTGGAGGCTTCTCCCGTTGCTTGTACGCTGGCATGATTCAGCGGCTCTCCCCATTTCTTTCTCTCCCTCCATTACAGTCTTTCCTTGAGGCTCGATGGGCCTGAGTGGACCGGTTGGGGGGTGTTTCAGCGATTAACATTCGAAGAAAGGAGCGAAGAGTCACTCACGTGACTTGCGCGAGGCTTGCCGTAAGGCTAAATGGAGACAGCGGAGATCCACGGTCCGCTGATGGTGGTGCCAAGCATCAGAGATCACGTCAACTGTCGAAATATCAGCAGCACTGCCAGTACTCTCAGTCAACACAGCTCGACACAGGTTCCGCAAACAAGACTGAGAAACCAACACATGTAGACAAGGTTGGTCTAGTTCCAACTCTGTCTATGTCTGTCTACAGGGGTAGACTAACCCTTGGTCTACAGACCTTCAGAACGCAGTGAATGTCCCCGGGGCGACGACGGTTCCACTTCCCATTGAGTTCCTCTGGGTAAGATGGTTTCGCTTGGACAAAACACATGTTGGGGGCTTCAAACGCAAGCTGCTTCATCAGGTGGAATTTGTGCCGGATTCTGAACCTGGCGCGTATGGGTTTGTGAATCCTGACGATGTTATTCGGGGCTCACACCTTTTCCCGCCTTCCATCACGGGGCCACGGAGGATGCCCCTGCACCGTCGTTTGCGCAGCCGGAGGGTGAGCTCGATGACTGGAACTACCACTACGTTAACTTGTGCGTTTTCTTTCCTATTTTTTGTGGAGGGCACTTATACCATATATTGACGCTTCTCAGCTTTGTGGACCGGGACATGTTCATGCAGTACCTGGGAGGCGGGGTGGGGCATTACAAGGTGCATGTACCAGATGTGGAGGAAGACAAACCTGACGTGCCTGATGAAATGGCGCCGCATCCGCTTGGGGCATCAGCTGGAGATGCAGACAAATCGGAGAGCGAGGACAAGAGCGAGGACGAAGAGGATGACATGGATGATGAGCCAGAATCGAACCAAGCAGATGAAGAGCTGATGCTTGGTCTGGAGGATGGCGAAGATAGTATAGAGGATGTGACAGAGGACCTTGGATACGCTGCACTGTAATTTTTTGTGTCGGACTTTGACACAGGCAATCCAAGTCGATTCCGGCAGCCAAGAACCAGAATATCTTGTATACAATATTTAGAATCCTTGGATCGAAGGGATTGAGAGCAGACGACGGTGAGAGTGGGAAGCAGGAGCGAGTCGGCACGACGAATTGCCGACGTACTATGCGACGATCCGACGCGGATATCACGAGATGTCACATGTGTGACCTTTCGTGTTGCGGAGTCGACACGTCGTTGCAGTGCCAATAATGGCCCAGTTTACTGTAGGAAATGTATCAGGACCCTGGGAAAAGCCATGAGAACTCTGAATTTTTTTGGGAGTTCATTGCTACCTCCAAATGGTTTCAACATGAAATTTGATTTTGATTTTTACACAAAACCTTCCACGGTGCCTCGAGGATGGAACCTGTACCAATGAAGCAGATAGACTTTCAAGGTGTGAAGCCTCAAACTCACCTCCGTCATAGAATCCAAGCTGAGGGGTGCAACTTACCCTTCGAGGCACTCGCCATACAGCCGGTGTGGGTAGGTGAGTCAGCTGAACCCCATACAGGGGATTGCGGATCTTGTGAATGGAATACATGTCTCTGCAAAGACACATATTCCCTTCAGGCTTATGCGAGGGCATGGAAATGGTGTCACAAAGTATGCAATCTACTCAACTGCTTTTTACGCTCTGTGCAAGGACAGCATAACATCGATGGCAACTGTGCACTACCTGTGCAGAGTGGCTGGCAGCGATGCGTCACACTGCAATATCATAGATGGTCTTCGATGGATTGTGAACTCATCAAACAGGTTCCGTGCCGCATGCAAGGCCGTTTGAAGCCTCACGAGGCCCTGCCGACGGCTATCACGATTGCCATCACCAAAGGGGATCAGAGGGATTTCCACATTTGGTGATGCCACGGCTTCCCGTCGAGTGTCGCGAGCTTGTAGGCATCAAGCGAAGTGGAGAGGAGGATGTTGGGGTTCTCGATCAATTTGCGGATGTGCACCTTCACCGAATCGTGTAGAGGGCCGAGGTTGAGCATATTCAGCTTCTCCGTCTAGTGTTTTGCACGGCCCGGCCTGAAGCCCTCAAGCCCGCCAAGCCGGGCCCTACGCCGGGCTTCATCGGGCCCAGGGCTCGGGCTTGACATCTTTCAAGCCCTAAGCCCGGGCTTGGCCGGGCCTGACTCGCCGAATATGACTGCGGCGTCAACCGATGTCAGTGATGGTATTTGTTTTCTTCTAAATCTCTTACCTTCAACAGGTGATGTCTGTTTCGGCACCAGTCTCGCTATCCGGTGTAAAACTCAGAAACCCCCGTGACTTCGGTTAATTTCCTCTGGGGACACCGCACATACCACAAACACTGTCAACAATGTTAGGAGGTCACAATGCACCAAGGGCACCTCACGTTCGAAAGGCGCCCAACTGAGCTGTCTCGGACAGCTCCGGTAAATATTATATTTTTGACTGCCAGGCCGTGGCCTGAGCCCAAGCCGGGCCGGGTCAGGCCCTCCTCCAGGGCTTTGGCTCGGGCCTCAAGAAATGGAAGCCCAAGCCCGCCCAGGCCGGGCCCAAGCCCGGGCTTTCAGGCCGAGCCGGGCCCTGCAAAACACTATCTCCGTCCCGGGGCCACGAACTTGGAGTGCGTATGGATGCATTACACCCATGCAGAAGAGTACGAATGCGATCATCTGGGAAATGGTTTTCGGACAGTGGATACCTTTCATGTGGTTTAGTGTCCGCTTTGTTTTGTTATCTTTGACGAAGTCCATGAAAACACGATGTTCCTCGAGATAGGTAAGAAGTCGCGCTCCACCACGTCCATGTGACTGATACCGGGTATTGCTAGTGTCTGGAAACCGTACGCCGGGACCGATGGTTGGTCGGAAAGTAGTTCTCGTAGATGTCGTGCAGGCCCCTCTTGTCGTCTTTATGATTTACAAGGGAACCAAAGAGGGATATGAGTTTGATAGCACCGCGCTCGGAGACCTTCAGAGCACGTTGCACAGCTGCTGTTGACTCTCCACCTTCTTCAGCCAACTGGATCGTTGCGTCGTTGTCGCGATTGGCCAGCAACACCGGGTGTTCGCTCTCCGGAAGTCCCTCGTAATAACCCTGCATCCCTTTCTCGAACGCTACACAGCAATTTAACTCTTTGTGCATTGAACAACCCACCCAGAAGAAGAGCTCGATTTCGTGTTTGACCTCGGGGCGTAGTTTCGAAAAGACTTCGTAACAATGCGATGTGCGAGAGTATCCATGGACAATTTCGAGAGCGTATCCTTCTCGTCGTCTGAGAGTTTCGACCAGGCTTCGGCTCCGCCAACTTCTTGCATGTTTTTTGCCGCAACATCGTGTACAATTTCGACGATCTTCGATGTATCCATTCACTGGATTTCCTCGTAGCCAAGCAAGATTCGGGCGGACTCGTTCTTCCACCCCTCGAAAAGACGACCCAGCTTCTTCGCGTCTGCTGTGTGATCGCCGTGCATGGTCTTGACGGTGCGTACAAAGTCATGAATTTCGAAATTGAATTTGGAACGCTGACCGAGGGGCGATTGTTTGTACAGCGTAGAGATGGCGCTGATCTGGAATTTGATATTGGCAAGCTGAGCCTCGCTCGAGTATGACATGGCCGCTCTCGTAGTTCTCTCCGCGGACAGTTGTAGCATCTGTGCTAAGAGCAATACCTGATAATCATGAATCTCGAAGAAAAAATATGAATAAATGTACATACCATCGGCGTCCGCCATTTCATGAGCCAGTTGAATACGCGCCACGACACCACCTTCCATCAGCGCCCGCTGAACGGTCCTACAACTCATCTTCTTCTTGACTGAGCGACCAGCCTTCTGTCCGACATATTGAATGATGGAGCCAACCTTCTCCTGCGAACATCCGGCATTCACAAGCTCACGCGCCATTGCCCTCGCATCCGCTGTGTATGCTCCACCCTTCGTGAGATCCCAGCGCATCGACTTGGATGACTGTAGAGCCTTCTCGTTCTTGAGACGTAATTTGTCGCGTGCATGGGAGCGTTGCGATCGAAGGGCTTTCATTTGCAGCGAACAAGTCTTCTGTCGAGACCTTTGGAGCAGGTTCTTCAGCCTCGCTACTTCCGTGTCTGAAAGATCGAGAATTTCGCGCATTCGCAAAGGATTTGAGCTTCAGATGCTCTGGCACGGTCACGCTCAAAAATCGCCAGTGCTCGGTCCTTTTCTGCGCTCTCGAGCGCAGACGACAGTCCAGTGATTTCCCCCTTAAAATCTCGCTTCGCGGCAGCGTATCGTTGCGTAGTACGTCTTTCATTCCGTAAGAGTCGGTAAAGATCGGTATTATTCGTAGTGAGGATAGCGTAGTTATTTTGGATGGAGATCAGGGTGGATTGGGGTACGGGAAAGTTGTGTCGTGGTTAATGCGAGCTGTCGTTCCGTTGTGTGCAAATGCTCCTGGGTAGCTGATAGAACCTTCCGTGTATTTTTTAGATCTTTTTGTAGTGTATTCTTTGTCGGGCGTGAGGTTGGCAGAACATTCTGAGAGTTATGACGCCTTGCCGCCTGCGTCTTTGCAAGTTGTTCTCATTGGGCAAGTGAGTGTTTGGCCGTTGGCTTCTTTTGTATGAGTTAGTCATGGACAGTTAATGTTAATGTCATTCTAACCAGCAGATTAGTATTGATAACACAACTGAGCTATGTCGCGCACCTTTCTAGCACCTCTCTAACAGTAAAGTTGCGTGAAATCGGTCGTATTCTATGATATTCGTTGCTGTTTTGTTGGAGTAAAGATCATGAAGCAAAAGAGAGTCAGGGGTGGACGGCCAAAGAGCTAAGGAACGTCGGGGATCTGGGCCGCCGTGCGCGTAACAGAACAAAGTGCTTTTCTGGGTGTTTGGGGACAGGAGTGAGCGGAAGTGACCAGAGCAATGATAGAGTGCAATTATGAGATCCTGTGGGTACAAAGAAGGCAGAGAGTGAAGGGAGAGGATGGATCCAATACGATAAAATAACGTGCCAAAATGCCTATAGCAAGGGTGTGCCGGGTCGAGAAGCCGAGACCTAGGGCAGGGAGGGTGGGTCAACCAGATGGCTGATAAAAAAAAATGACCTCTTATAATTTTGCCCAAAACTCATCTAGAGGACATCCAATTAAGCAAGGGGAACTCGGGATTCAAAATAAGTACATAGGGTCGAAAAGTTTTTTTCGACCCTCGGCTGACCCCCTCCCCTCCCCCCTCCTTCCATATAGGGAAGGAGTTTCCCACCCCTAGCGCCGGCCCGTCGCCTCCGATTATGGCCGCAGCTCAGTATACCACTGGAGGTGGGCATGATGGGCAGTATAGCTATCCTACAGAGTAGTAACACCCTCCTGTCCATCTAGTACACCTCTGGTGTGCTTTCCTCACACTCCTGTGCTGCTATCTGGTATATCACCCCCACTTCAGCACTAGGCACCAAATCATCACAACTTAGGTGTATATTGGCAGGGAAAAATAATGATACTGAATATCCATGATAGTGAGTCTCATATTCTGTTTTCCTGAACATCTGGGAAAGTGGTTGAGCCAACGGAAGGCAAAATCTACAGCGCCGTGCATGATCTGGCATTCCATATTAGGAAACTGACCTTCAAGATGGTTCGGGCATCGTACAAACCCTTCCTGAAACCTCTGGCATGGTTCAAATGGTGTTTTGAGGGTTTCCAACATCTTCTAACAAAAGTATCACAAAGTTTTTTTCAGCCTCCCCCGGGACCCCCCCCCCCCCCCTCCCCACGTACGAAATTTTAATCCCGAGTTCCCCTTGCAATTAAGCTATAAAACACCTCCATGCTCCCTCAAGCTTGTACAAAGCCCGAATCAAGTCTAAACAAAGCTGCATCACCCAGATCCGACCCTTTAGGAAGTGTTCTGTCATCGAGTTGGCACTGCTTGGCAGCGGCAACTAGCAAATCATCGCTATTTTTGACCAAAGACATGGCTCATTCCGAGGTGACACTAATCAAGCTGTGGAGGGTCAGCCAGGCAAGAGGCATCACAGAGGGTGAGGAGACGGTATCGCATACATTGCTATTGGAAATGTTGTGCCGATATTATCGAACCGTTTCCAGACATTCAAGTCGTCCAGAGCACAAGAGAACCCTTGAAGTCGACTTGGTACTAGTGATTTCGAGTTGCCGGAATAGTGTTATGGCTGAAAATGAGTGTTGAAGAGTCCTGTTCGTGCCGAACCAAGAAGCGGATCAAAAATTACCTTATTTGGACGTCACATGGTAGGGTGGTTCAGAGCAAGGGGTTGCTAATAAAAAAACGGCCCTAGGTATTTTTTTTTCGTTTCAGAATCCCCTTGGCCTATAGTATCATCAAAGGGTGCACTTCTGACTGTCTCTGCAGCACCTACAAAGGTAGTATGAGCTCCAATGGTCGATTATAAAGGTAGTTTGAGCGAATTAGAGGCGCTGGGCCACGGGAGAGAATAGCGCGACTGCTTCAACGCGAAGAGTCATACATGTGACGACGTGACAAAGGACTTGATAGGCGGTCAAGACTTGTGACGAGGGTATTTTTTTTTTTTTTTTTTTTGTGGAACGTTTAATAATAGAGGGATACTAGGTTACATCACTGTGAATGAACTCCGCGAAGCTGCTTCTTCTACCCAGAAACCCGCTACTCCGCCGGACCGACCATGTCGTCTTGACCCCTCCCGTCATTTTTGGCTGGGAACCTGTAATGTGAGGACCCTGCCGGACAGCCACCCGAGGAAATGCGCAACCGCACACGCGCTCGAGAATTTCGCAGACGCGCCGTGTGGGGCTTGGCGTAGCAGACTCAGGCTCCCCCATTAGGGAAGCCATCATTGTCCCACTATCCCTCACCCACTAAAACCCCGGCCTTCCCGGTCCAATCCTCGGGAAGTCTGTCTTCATTGGCGAGTGTGTTGTGCCACATCTGGGGAACCAACGATTTTTGTATAGTGTGTTTGCCCCATTTCGTGTTCGTAAGTAGGCGATCAATCTCCAGTCTATTGTTGATCGTCCATCGCCACCGGTTCTCAATTTCTTGGTCTGAGGCCCCCGGTTTGCCCCCGATTACTCTCTCGCATCGTAATTTCCAAATTAGGTATGCAGACTCAGAGAGTAGGATGCGGTAGAGGCGGGACTCGCCTCTGGATTTCTTTTTGATAACACCGCATGCTAGGATTTCACCGAAGGTCGGTTCCATGTCTTCACCTGTTTTTTTCCTCCAGAGCTGGCTCGCAAGCTCCCATACTTTTTCGCGGCCGGGTGCGTCACACCTCGTGAGTATGTGGCCCATGGATTCGGTAATTTCGCATTCTTTGCAGATTGCCCAGTCGTCGAAGTCCGGGAATTTAGACCAGTAGTCCTCCGGCTTTGTATCCTCTGTGCATGCTCATCCAGAGGAAGGCTCTTATCTTCCTGTCAAAATCCTTGTTTTTGAAGCTCTTCCAGATTGTCTGGGGGCGCACGTCTCTTTGTTCATATCTTCGGCAGCTCCTTGAGCCAAGTCCATGTTTCTCTTGGTTGCCCGACGTTTAATTGCTTTGCGGCATGCTCTTGTGTTCATTTTCTTGTCCTTGATTATTTTATATGCAAGGGACTGTGTCATATTTTGTAGTTTTGCCCCTGGGAGGCGGAGTTCTTGGGTAACATGCATATTGATCATGGTAGGTAACACTGCTTGTCGTCCTTCATCTGCAAGTCTGTCTGCAGCCTCATTTCCGGTTTCACCGGAGTGGCCTTTCACCCCATTGAAGGTAGGTGTCGGCTTTGCGTTCTCTTAGGCGGGCCACTGTTGGTGACGAGGGTATTTGGGGCATGCCCAAGGCAGACATCGCTACATGTCATATATGCTTACGTAGTACAATTCGGGTAGCTAGATCATGTGACATATCTATCTTTACTCTCAACTCCCATGTTCGACGCCAACGGCTAGACACAACGAGCGGCAGCGCTACTGCTGAAGGCTAACCACCCAGGACCCACTGGATAGCTGAGCAACTGTAAACTGCTCTCACTGCGCCTCGAGATACTATATCAATGGAGCTCCGGTCTCGGGTGACAAGACCGTTAGCTGAAGTGTTACAACAGCGGCGAGCGCCAGAGTCGGCTGCCCCGCGTCTCTTCTACTCAAACGTACGCGCTCGTATGCTTGAGTCCTCCAGCCTGGCGAGGCCTAAAGGACCCGCATCACAAGACTGCAAAAATCCGTTCTCATGCAATTGCCAATACCTAACCAAAAAATATAGTTTCGCAGACAATATTCCCCAAAATTGCTCTCTTCGTGCCACCTTCAATCCTGATTTCTCAGAATTCACCATATATACCCAAAAGTCCGCCTATTTTGACCGCCAGCGCGGAAACCGAAAAAGAATTCTGGAAATATAAATTGAAGGTGGTACGCACGCACACATTTGATTTTTTTTGCGTGTGTAGCAGGTTCCACCGCAAGCGCAATTTGCGTGGCACTCGATTCTAGTGCGATAAGCGCAGGTCATTTCGGCATCGTCCGCTGACGGTGCGTAATTTAATTGTTTGAATATTCTGTGTACGTTTTGGCCACGAAAACCTTTCCGCGAGTGTTGTGCCGATTTTCGAGCCCGTTTGATCAGTTGACCGATCGTGGGAACAAGCTTTCGGCATCGGTCATTGCCCACCAGCAGTGGGTATTTCTTTGGGATTCAGTAGTGGACGGGGTTCGACTCCCCACAGGTGCATGCAGCTCCACATCTTTTTCTTTGTCTTTTGGTTGGAATTTCTTGGGCACTGAATTCCTTACCCCTCGTCATACAGGGTCAAGAATAAGCATAGAATGCACCGGTCGTGTACGGTACACCCACCAGATCAATTACAGTTCGAATAACTCGAGTGGTGGACGGGGTTCGACTCCCAACCGGTTGCATATAGCTTCAGTCTTTTTTTTTTTAGTTGATATTACCGTATTCCGTACGCCTCGTCATACAGGGTCAAGAATACAGGCAGCAAGCGCCGGCTGTGTACGGTACACCCACCGAATGAGTAATGCGCAATTTGCTGAATCGAACGGTGGATGGGGGTTCGACTCCCCATCGGTGCATATACGGATGGTGCCGACAAGTTTTTTTTTCAGTTGAGAGTACTCACAAATAAAATCCAGCAGAAACTCCATACGTCTAACGGGTCGAGAGTAGGTAGGTATAGAACGCACCGGTCGTGTACGGTACACCCACCAAAGCATGTGCAGCCATCCCCTCCTTAATTCAATGGTGGACGGGGTTCAACTCCCCGCCGGTGCATCAGCTCCTCTCGTTGTTTTTGGGTCGAGACTCATTCTTGCGTCGCACCTACGCCTCGTTGTACAGGGCCAACAATATATGTATATGCGGAACGCGCCGGTGGTGTGCGGTACACCACCAGATCAATTGATATCGACTCGATTCCCATACCACTTGAGTGGTGGACGGGGTAAATCGACTCCCAACCGGTGCATGTAGCTGGAGCCTTTGTTTTTTGGTTGATATTACCGGATTCCTTACGACTCGTGAGCCAGGGTCAAGAATACATGCAGCAAGCACCGGTGGTGTATGGTACACCCACTGAATCAGTACGCCAGATTTGAACAGTGGACGGGGTTCGATCCCCGCCGGTGGCATTGACCTGTATTCAAACATTTTTCTCTTTTGTCTCTTTGTTTTTTTTGGTTTTGTCCTCGTTCATTGGGAATTCCAGGGCGGCGCGGAAGAGTTGGCGTGCAAAGGCGGGTCAGATCTCGAATCTCAGAATGGGCCGAATCGAACAACATCGAGTTCAAGTTCAAGGGTAATTGTAAGTACACTAGTAGTATTAACATTATTCTATAAAATACGAATTATCCGGCAGGTGTATGTCAGTCGAGTACAAGCGAGTGAGTACAAGCGAGGGTGCAAACGATAAGTTCCAAAGAGCGTCGAGCAAGGGAGGCGGTGTGGATGGTACAAGATTAGAGGTACAAGAAAAGAAGGACTGGGTTGGGGTGGGGTACAAGATAATCAGCTTGAACGAGTTCAGTTGGTACTGGGGGCAGGAACAGCAGAATGACGATGGTGCCGGTGGGGAGTGGGAGTGGGAGGAGTCAGCTCAGCGCACGTAATCGCCCGGGACCACCTGGCGCCGCAGACGCAGACGCAAACACCGACAACGAGCGGCTCAAAGGGAAGGGCGAGCCCGGGCGCACCCTTGCGCGTGCGCGGGCGGCGATGGGGGTACGTCCGGGCGGTGGGGGCACGTGTGAGTTCGACGCCGCGGCGGACGGGGACGGGGGAGGCGGAGTGGAGCTGCGCGCGGGGACGAAGGCGAAGTTCTCGTCGAGGAAGATGCCCGAGTCGTCGATTTCCTGTTCTTCCTGCTGCTCATCCTTTCCGACACCGAACTGCGTCGGCGCGAACTCGACCTCCCCACTCAGTTCTCTCAGCTCGACGTCCAGCTCCCTCGCCCGCGCGCGTATGAGCGGCGCGATGGGGACGCGGCGGCCTCGCCCCGTGCGGCGTACCCGGGGGCTCGCGGCATAGCCGGAGTAGTTGTTGTTGGCAGAGTGATACAAATACGTGCTCGACAGCGCCTCGCAGCTCCGATGTACCACTCTTACCGCGCCCTTCGCGAACGGGTCCGCGTCCTCGTATACACCCGCCCCCATTGAGCGCGGGGTCCGCCACGGTGGAGGCAGGGATGAACGAGTACGGGCGGTCGGCGCTGGAGTAGCGGGAGGAGTGCGCGAGGGAGCTGGTCGCGGAGAAGGAGGAGGCGGTGGGCGAGGGCGGGGCGTGCGAGGCGTCGGACGAGCAGGGCACTCGGACGAGTCGGGGTCGGAGTCGGGCGAGGGCAGGGGGGGGAGCCGGGGGGCGCAGGTGAATGCGAGCGGGGCGAAGGTAGAGGCGCGCTCGTATTGCGCCGCGAGGGGGACGTACGGCCTGAACAGCGCCGAGTCGACGCTCTTGGACGAAGTGGAACCGGAAATTGGAAGGGAGAGCCGCCGCCGCCGCACGATGAGCGCCACTGCGCGCTTCTTGAGCTTGCTGAGCATCAGGCGCACGCGGGAGGAGCTGGCGGCGGCGTGCAGGTTCTGCACGGACTTTTTGCGCTGCAGGGTCGGGTGGCTCGTCGATGTGCGGAGGGAGAGCGCGAGCGGCGGGGCGGGGGCGTCGGAGTCGAGGGCGGCTGAGACGAGGGCGCGGAACTCGGCGAGGCTGAAGGGCGGGAGGCGGGCGGGCGACATCGACGACGAGGGGGAGTGCATGTTGAAGGAAAAGACGAAGAGGGAAAGTGAGCACGGGGTTATATGAACGTTCATTCATTTACCTGTCAACCTGCAACCCGAGAAGGATGAAAGGCGCGACGACGCGTTGTTTGCGAGTGTTTTGATGGCAGATGATGTGTCCTCTTCTTGTTGTCTTCTACCGCCACCATTTATTTACGCCCGAAGAAGGCTTATTGCGTGCTGCGTCCACTTGAGAGGGCTAGGGCGGCTGAGAGCGGGCGATTACTGTCCACAATATTTTTACTGGGCTTTTTCTGCGATTTTCTGTGATTTTCTATGATTTCCTCCGTTGTTTTCCTTTGCTCGTTGGCCTCCTCGGTCTTTGTCACTGCCTCTCTGTCTGTCCTCCGGCATCCACCACGCCTCGGGGACGGTCGTCACGGACGGCCGGGAGGCGACGGCCTCTTGTAGGAAATCATTTTTCCTTTTGCGATGTTGTCGCAGGCGCTCGTAGCTCCACACAAGCGTTAAGGGACCTGTTGAGTATGGCTTCGGGAGAATACTTGCTTTACAACTCAATATTGTTATTTTTTTCATGCCGAAAGGGTGAAAATGCTCGACGGAGAAAGTAGTGGTCGCTTGGGCACTTGTCTGAAGTTTAGGGTCTGAAAGTGCTGAAAGCGTCCAAAACGCGCTGGTGCAAAAGGTGCGCGCAGAGGAAGGTGATATGCGAGCTGATTCAATGTGGCCGTTGATTGCCGGCCAGCCCTACTTCGAGCACCATTTTCCTGCCCACCCTCACTATAATATATTCTCACTTCAATTGAACTTGCGTGTCTATCCCCACGCTTTTGAACCAATAAACCTCCCATTTTATGACTTAAACTGTACGCACCCGTCGTGACGGCAGTGGCGTCCCACTGCCGTCACGACTGTCGCCCTCTCAAACCGTCCCGTAGCCGTCCCGTCGAAAAAATATTTCTGGGGCCCGACGGAACAGGTCGGAACCCGTTGAACCGGCGCGACGGGCACGGCGCACAGCCCTACTCGTTACCTGCGGACATCACGAACACAAGGTTGCAACAGAGAGCATCTGTTTTAACCTCATCAGCCTACTAGTAAGTATAGAACCAATATAGAACGATGCGTGTGCTGCGTGGCTGCGGAGAGTCTCCTCACGGTATCATCAACCAATCTCCGCTCTAGCTCCTTCTAAACTTACCTTCGACTATAGTACATTCGCGATCATTATCATAACAAGCGCTCGCCGGAATGATAGATTAAAAGCGGAGTTTAAAATGGCTTCAGACAGACAGACACACGTAATTTTAATAAAGGGGTGAATCGACTTCCGGATGATTCCCCCGAATCAAAGCGCCTTTCTTCTTGCCACCATGCCACCCACTGGGCTGCCTTCAGGCGGTCGCCGCATCCTGCGTTCAAGTCCTTCTATGTCATCCCTTGCCTCTTCTGTCTCCTCACTTTCGATATACACCACAACGTCGACCAAGACACAGTGGGGACCTGGGGCGTTGACAGGAAAGGCTGTCTTGGCGTTGGGGAAAGCGGTCATCCGAGGCGCCGAGCGTGTTATAATAGCCAAAAGGATAGCCATCATACGGGACCATGTCCCTTGCTCGCGGGAACGTGGCGGCCTTGATACATCTTTTATGGATAGAATATTCGACGATCTACTGGAACTGTCGCGGGTGAGAGACAGATTCGTTCAGCGGCGTCCAGATCATTTACAGACTCGTTTTAGACCCAAGCTGTATCCCGACAGCATCAGGATTCTGGCGATGGAGCTCATTTTAAACCAGATCGCTTCCACCCAGACTACATATCTGATTCATTGCCTCTCTAAATGGCCCCTCGACGATTTGATATTGCTGATGACGGAAATCATGTCCGTTTCCTTGTTTTGTGAATCTGGGTGCGCGAATAAATTTCCCTCTCCCCTCCACCTTTAATTTACACGCGCTACAGCTTCATTGAACCACATTTAGTGAATGCCTATGTGTCTGCACTACCTGAAGGCAGCCAGCCGCTCGAGCCTTGCATTGCATTTATCGCAGAGTTGGCTCAACAGAATAGAATCACCTTCGAAGCAGCCATTCTTTCCAAGTTCCTCGAGCTTGTCCTCTTAACTGCCTCCCGGAAGATCACAACCTTTCGCCGCGGTTTTGATCCGGAGGGGCAACCGTCTCTATCTTGGGCATTTAACATTCTCACCGCACCTCCCACGGAGCTGCAGGAGTTTTGGAATATCACTTGGGAGCAATACTGGCCCTTCGACTCTCCCCCTTTGCTTGACGATGTGGTTCGGCACATCAACAAGACGTTGCCATCGACATGGCTCACTTTAGAGGCCCACTTTCTTCGGCAAGAAGCTCCAACTCTCCTTCGACTAGTGACGCCCGTTAAATACTCCGGATCCATGTACAACTTTCGCTCCGCTACCGACGTGAACTACCCTCAACTCAAAGACTTCGACCTCCCATTAGTAACACCTCTATTCCGGCTGCAAGTTTCCTTCTTTCCATATCCGCCATTTATTTAACATGATTTTAGGAAAGATGTGCTCGACTCAGGCGTCACAGCTTCGTGTCTATGGCACCTTATCCGATGTGTCGCGCTAGGCGGCGACGTGTACACACTCATGGTCGATCACTTACTCGACTTGTCTCACAGGAAAAAGGTCGCCATGTTCAGCCGGATAATTTACTGGCTTATCCCTAACACGTGTGTCTGGCCGTCACTTCATCTTCCCGCTGCTAATATTCCTGCCAGGCAGGAATCCCGCTCAGAAGAAATGCGTCACCTTTGCGCACTTGTTGGCGGGAAACCACAGTTCAACAACGTGCTCACACAATTCCTTCTTGATCTTGGCACCAACCAGTTGTCCAAAGATGCATTGCTGGATGCAGTGATCCTCCTCGTCATCCCGCTCCTCATTCCCGACATGAGGTCTTGGGCCATATACGAGGACTTGTTCCGTCGAAGCCACTTCTTCCCGTCGCTGAAACGCCGGCCGTCGTACTCCAAAGAAACACTTGGGCTGTTCAGCATTATCCGCGAGAATAGGCTCGGTTCCGTCATCAGAAAAACCCGGTTCCCAGAGTAGTCAGCAGATTGCGGATGTTTTGGAACCTATCTTTAATGGGTGACGGATCCTGGTGCATCGAGTTGGCATCGAGTCTCGGCTGTAAATTATTTTTCGTTTGTATCCCGTACTCTAAATTGCTTGTGAGATGGAACACTGTATATTATTGTAGGAATTCGTGGTAGCAGCGGACTACTGAGTCGGACGCTAGCCACATTGTGGCCTCTATATCTATGGACTTCTTTTTTGTACTACCTCTTGTTTTCAGTGGTTCAACCTCACCTGAGCAGGCTTTCATCCATACGACCGCGGTGACATTTGGACGGCGCGTAGGCAGTTGTTTCTCGCATGAAAATAAATTTCTTGACTGTCCATCCCGAACAAAAGAATTTGAACTCGAGCTTGAGGAAGCTTGGTGCTTTGGATGCCGGTGATCGTAATACGACGCCAATCATCTGAGTCCTTGAAAAGTAACTTATGAAAAGTAACTTGTGCGGAACTTGCCCCTTTCGGCAGGTGTGCCGCAAGTTAGCTTAAGTTTTCCCACGGGCTGCAAATCTAACTTGTACTAACTTGGTGGGTTGCTAACTTGTATTGCCTTCAAGTCTTATGAGAGACCCTTGTAAATTTATTCTATCTTCCTCTACTTCTATATTAGCAAGATACTACATCTGTAAGAGCACTGCATGCACCATAGAGTAACTACTAACAACTGACGCCCTATAGCTCACAGGGTCAACCTGACTCAGCCAGTGTCTCTGGTGTGCTGGATATATGCTCTCTTCCTCATGTATGTTCCATCTACAGGCCAAGTGTGGTCAGAAAATAGATAGGAGATGGACTGTGGAATGTGTGGGAAAAGGTTACATACTTTTCATGTCAGTCTTGCCTCAACTTAAATGACCTTCAAAACACGCTACCCATTCAACTGTTGTCTTGACCTATAAGTTAAGAAGTGAACTGAAGGTAGCACAAGTTGACTGCGAGCAACTAACTTGCCCTGCCAAGTTAGATCAAATTAACGCGAACAAATTAACTTAGATGCCATCAGTATCAGTTACCACCAGTTTGTCTGTTTCTCCCAAGTTCAACAACCCTGTTCTCTTCAAACACTCCATTCATCGAGTTGAACTGCAAGATGCTATTTAATTGAAGGTAGCCAAAGCTAACTTAAGCGAACTTGTGGGCCAAGCTTAGACCAAGTTAACACGACCAAACTAACTTATGCCATCAGATGGCATCAATCCTCGGCCAAAATCAACTTGTATGATCAATTCATGCAAGTTAGCATCTCGCAAGCCTCAAGACGTTCAAAGACTCAAACTGAGAGTATTCAATGATTAAATAACATCTGCACATCAAGTCAGGTAATATTTTGAGCTGAACATTGGCTGGATTTGATTTTTGGGGCACTTCACATGTTCGGAGATGCAATCCAGGTACAGCTGTCATCAGGGGAACACCCGACATGAAAAGGTTTGGTCTGATGTTTGAGCAGTCATACACTCAAGGAAATCCCACACACCCTTCATCATCCAAAGTCAAAAGCAAGTTAGTTCAACTTTGGGGTAAAACAGCTATTGTACTTAGAACTGTGTTGGTTCCAGCCTCAGCGCTTGGCTGTAGTGGACGCGGAGGTGGGTCGGAGTGGCATCTGGATCAGCAGATTGTTTATATGTAGTTGACCACACGTGTTGTACCTCTCATTCACTTCCTTCACGGTCGTCTGAGAGGTACGTGTTCTACGCTCTTATATTCACACAGACACTTACATTTACCTAGTACTTGTATTTACACCCAGTACCAGGTAATAAGATTCGCTTCCTTCACGGTCGTCTGAGAGTACTTGTATTTACATCCAGCTACCAGGATCTGTCAGAATGGGCATGTTGTATAAGTACCCATGTTGCCTAGATCTGACTGTACCAATAATATCTTTGCAAAATGAACTCAACCTCGATGTCCTACACATCCAATGTATCTCTTCGCCAGCTTGAACTTACTCCCAGCAGAAAATTAGTCACGACAACATGGATCATTGCCTCAAAGCATCATAGGACTGCAAGAGACTCATATTTGAGGTGATATTAGGCGCTAGGATGGCACCCCATAGGCACCGGGACGAAAGAACCTTAACATGTAACTTACTTATTTTAACTTAAGTTAACTTATTTGTGCGGAACTTGTACTTATGCGGAACTGTGCGGGTAAATTTAACTTGCCCCGCCACAAGTTAGTTACAAGTTACTTGTGGCGGGGCAAGTTAGTTTACATAAGTTACTTGTGCAACCATCCTCAACCTCTGAAGAGTGGGACACCCGCGCACACCCTGCTCCAGACCTCCCCACCTGGCCTCAGCGACGTCGCCCCACCAAGCTCTGATCACCATGTTCATGAACGACTCCGTCATCGTCGAGTTCATGGGCTTCCCCAACCCTGCGCACTTGATATTCTTGCCCATACTTCTCCACCCCATGTCTCGGGGATCGTCTGTGTGTTCTCCTCATCTTATATGTCTTCCCGTCAACTTAAAGCTTCCACAGCACACTGTCTCCGCCGATGCAACCGCGGTGCCGTCATTCGACCTCATGCTGTATGTCCCATTTGCACACCTGCACCCCAGCTCACTAATTAATCGCTAATGAAACTGGTTGTCTTGCCTGCACATAGCCTCCAATCACCCTTCGACCTCTACATCCTCACCAAAGCCACCCAACACGCACGCACATTCGCTACCCAGTCCTCCCTCATGCCCTTCCTTGCTGCCGCCGGCGAGATCTCGCCCGGTACCCGCTGTCAGCACCGACGCGCAGTTCGAGCAGTTTCGTCAAGGATGCGGTTGGGGTGGGGTATCATCCGCTCGGCACCGCTGCCATTGGGAGTGTCGTGGATGCGGACTTGAGGGTGCAAGGTTTGGGTCTTTGCTTCTCTTGTTTGCCGAGCATGAGGGCTAAACTGACACCGGGGGCAAACCCCGACGCACCTGGATTCCAGGTGCCTCCGGGCATGTCTCCACGGGTCGTGAACTGGTGGACAAAAGACCGATAAAGGTCCTTGGGTGGACCAAAGAATCAACAAAGGTGAGACAAAGGGCAGGCAGGATTTTCACCACCCAGCAAATCTTGCCTGTCCTTTGTCCTTCCTTTGTCTGTTCTTTGTTGACCTAAGGACCTTTGTAGGGCTTTTGTATTCCACATCATAGCCTTTGGACCACATGCCTTGGAGGCACCTGGAATCCAGGTGCGTCGGCTTTTGCCCCCGGTGTGAAGTGGATCAGGGACAACAAACGTGTTTGTCATGGACGGATCGATTATCCCGATACAGCCTGGATCGCATCCTTCGGTGAGTCAGGGCTCTTTCGTCGATGTTCAAATGATAACTTGATGGACACAGTCCATTATTTATGGGATCGGGGAGAAGGCTGCGGCGATGCTGAAGGCCTCCCCACTCAGCGATGACGTCTAGGGGTCAGTATGGATATTAGTGGTGCCCCATAATTACTACCTGTAATACTTTCGAATGTTCCAATATAATTGTAATGTAGTTAACGTTAGAAGGTGTAGTGTCTCTTCCTAAGTCTAATCTTCGCCGCCGCACAAGACTTGGTCTACATCAAGGACGGGGTTTCCCAATTTCTCTTTCATCTGGCCATAACGTCCAACGATAAGCTTTCCGTAGAGAGCGATGATTTTATAGATATAGATTAGGAGCCACAATGCTAATAGTAGTAAATGAACGTCTAGGCAAACGAGTGATGACCGAGCGAGTGTGTGTATGCCGCAGGAAAGCCAAAAAAAAGAATGAACACAATCGAGACGAATTCTCCCGATACTCAAGTGAGCGCCACAGAGGGGCGGCTCACGCCTTGTAGACTTTGCAGTCGTCGATAAAGGTCCACGCCGGTGCAGCGCCCCCGACGAAAGCCAGTTTGTCGCTGCCCGTGGCCACGACCGGCGCCTGCACGAAAGTGTATTCCTCCGTGTACCCGCTGCTGCCGCCGACGCGCTCCCCATTCCACAGAATATCGACCTTGGCGGCCCGCCTCCACTCCCGGGCTCGCGAATCCCCGACCAAACGAAGCATTGGACGACGTAGTTCGCGCCCTTGTCGGTCTGGAGCGGCTGCGCGGGAGTCAGCTTGCCGGCCTCAGCGTCGTCGGTAAATGCAGCGCCGAGGAGGGCGGCGCCGTGGCCCGTGTGTGCGTACGTCGGGTTGAAGATGATCGAGGCGTCGGCCACACCGTTGGATGCGCTGCTCCCGATCCAGTTGGCGTAGGACTCGGTAACACAGAACTTGTCGCACGCGGTGTAGCCTTCGAAACCGCCGTCGATGAGCGCGCTCTTGCGCGCATAGCCGCGCGAGAGGGTCACGACAAGGGAACCTTGGCCGTAGTTGACGGCGGTGCTTTCGTCGGCCGCGAGGTAGTAGTACTGCGGCAGGAGCGGTGTGAGTCTCAAGAGGAGAGTTAACGCAAGGAGGGGCAAGTGAGCTGCGTACCATGGAGCAGGTGTAGGTTGTGGGAACGCCATTGACAACTGCACGCCAGATGTTAAAGTACGCGCATCCGCCGCCGTTGGAGTCGACACCACGACCGTTGCAGAGCAGGGCACAAGCGTCGACGTCATATTGTCGAGGAAGGAGAAGCCCATGTACTGTAGGCGGGTTAGCATTGCAAAGGACAACGATCTCGCCAGAAAAAAGAAGGGAGGGAGGTCGAAATGGAGTAATCGGGAAGATTGGAAGGCACAACTCACTCCGGGAGCGTTGTTGGCGCCGCTGTAGGCCCGAACACAAGCTCGTAGCCATCGGGTGGTGTTCGGGGGCGAGGACTTCATCCTGGTCCAGTCTCCATCCACTGCTCTGCGTGATGTAAGTGAGGGGAACAGTCTCATTGCCGTCCTGCGGAATTGTGATGTTAAAAAATAGGAAGTTCAGGGCAATATGCGTCGCGCGTACTTGAGGATACGAAGCCTGTCCGCCAAAGTTGATCTTCTCCACCGCGGTGTGGAAGTCTCCGTAGGCAGCACATTTGAGGTTGGACTTCTCGCCAAAGACAAAGTCGAGGAGGTAGTTGTTGAATTCGTAGTACACGTTGACGAAGACTGGGATCGGTGTCAGTGGCGGTCATCGCAAGGGGAGATCAGATGAAAGTAGTACACACCACATCCCTTCACGGTGGAACACCAATCCAGGCAGCCCTGCACGTTGTACGTCGCGTTGTTGACGACGGTGTACGTGAGGTAGGCGGTGCCCTGGATCGACGCGTCGTGCTGATCAGCCGGGAGGCCGTCAAAGACCTTTTCGAACTTCCCCGCCTCACGCTTCGCAACACCATCGCCGACTATCGCTCGGTTGCGCGCATGAGAACCGAACGCGCGGGCCTTTTGGTGATGACGGCGACGACGTGTGCTGGCAGAGGAGGTATCGGCGCCGGTGCTATTGGTGACGGTCTCGGCGATTGTGCTGTTGGTGACCGTTCCGTCGACGGCGGTGACAAGGGTAGGCGCCACCGCGGCGTTCGGCGGCGCGTCAACTGGGGGCGCGATCTTCTGGTCGACCTGGCCGAGCGCGGTCTCCACAATGGCCGCGTTGTCGGGCTTGGGGTGGTCAACGTCGCTGGGGGTCTGGTGCGGAAGCCCCTGGTGCCCGGGGCGGGACGATTGCGGTGGCCGCTATGAGGCGAGAGTGCATGAGTACAGAGAATCACTGAGGATGAGGGAATGAATGATAACGCACAAAAAAAGAGGGCAGCAAGTGCAAGGAAACGTGTTGGGGACGGCATTGGGGTGAGAAGGTTGAATTAAAGTCCTGGAAAGAACAAAGGAATGTGCAGGTCCTGAAGGCTGAAGCTGAATGTCCTTGTCCGTGCTGCCCTGCTGCTTATAAGTGGTCGGGAATGAATGGTCGCCATCGGGGCGGAATTTGCACCGGGGGGAGGGGAGGTGAAACATACTTCGCGGTACCCACGTACGCTGGTGTCGCTAGTGAATTGAAGGGCAGTATGATGGATAGGTACAAAAAGGACATCCGAGACCTGGGCGTCTATTAAGTATTACCATTCAGATAAACAAGGGAATAGATTTGACAACGAGGCTGATGGGAGATTTGAATCCACTGAAGCCTAGGATACACTATGTTCTTGCGTCGGAAGAAGTAGGGACATGGCGCGTGAGATCACAGTGGAGGAAACCATCAGACGTCGAGCAAGGAGGCAATTGAGGCAGAATCTTTGAAAATGAAAGAATCTTGAGGGATATGCCAAGTAAGGTAGGTTCTGGTACGGAAGCGCCGCCGCCCGAAACCAAGATGTGGTCTTCTGTATGGCGAGCGTGTCCTCCGAAGAACGAATACTTCGTGGAGAGTGAAACAGACGGAATCCGCGGTTGGACATATTGACCGGGGCCTTTAGTTGTCTTGTCGATTTTTGTCATGACGGGAAGAGGAAAGAACCGACTCGATCAGATCAATGTTTGGTCGTGTTTCGAGGGGATTGCCCAAGCAATGCCGAAGTCAGGTTGATATTTCTGTCAATGTTCGGTAGTTTTCTTGCGTTCAAGTTCATCGGATATCTGGGCTGTGTAAATATCCATAAGATTGACATTAGAGTCGAGACATCGGAAGAATGCAAGAAGAATGAGTTGAAGTGGATGGAAGCGAATTCGAAGCGGGACGTGTACAGGATCGCAAGCGGACCAAGAACCCAGGTGGTTGGTTGTGTCTTCCGCGGAGGTCGGATTACGGAAGCCAGTCTTTGACCACGATTTGATCCCGGATTCTGGAAGCGCTCGAGTTGACCTAATCAGGCTTCGAATACGAGAGACTGGAACACAAATCAAGGTCCAGCAGTTTCCCGATTTCCAAATTTCAACCATGCTGGATTGGCTGGGGCTCGTAGTTATTTTGTCACAAAAACCCGAGTCTTCCAGGATAATTGATTTTTCTGCGCCAGACAAATTTTATCTATCCCATAGCTAACCTACGATCTTGTGCGCTTTTTTGTATACCACGAGGCGCAATATGCCAGGCCATGTTAACGTTGTCATAAGGTTGCGAGGCAAACCTTTCGGCACTCCCAAATCACCGGCTTTTGTTCCTGGCGAGGGACAGTTGCTGTGTTAACGTTGAAGTCGCGGGTCTGCGCGCTAAGTAAAAATCAGTGTACATGGAACAATGACGCTCCCGTAAGTAATTTGTTCCTCCTACGGAACACTGAACCAAGTTTGAGCAAGAGTTACCAACTAAGCATACTTATCTCAATGGTTTTTCGATTGAACTCATAGAGCCGGCTTCGGGGCTATCATCGGGTGCCAACCACTCAGGCAGGCGAGTCGTACAATGCAATTTCTCGGCTAGAGCCTGGTGCTGGCGTGCGCTGTTCAACTTGTATACCGTAAGGTGCAATATAATTGAAGGACCCAGGCCATGCTAAAGTTGTCATAAGGTTGCGAGGCAAACATGTCCTGTCCTTGCGGCACTTCCAAATCACCGGTTTTCGTTCCTGGCGAGGAACATTTGAGGTGTCCGTTGCCATCACCCCAAAGTCACCCATCGTGATAAGCGCTGGCATTGCGGAAAGAACTTGACCACTTTTATTACCTGGTTGAACAGGAATCACCCTCCTTATAAAATTAGACGGTCCCTCCGACGCTTTTTAACCCCCCGCTTCGCTTTTTTTAAATTTCCGTGACCATTTGGTTTCAAAGTCCGCTGTGCCGATGTGCCGGCGTCTCAGCGCTTCGATTTGGCTTGAAATATGCTCAACGGTGTGGTTTGGCTTCTTTTCTGGGGTCATTATCGCCTGCATCCTAATCCACTCATTCAAAAGCACTTCGTACTAAGTATAAGTACTATTGTGCCCATCGGGTCTGATAATCGCATTTATCTCTCCCTCCCTTGCCTTTGCTCGAAATTACCCAGGATTGTTACATATGCTAGTTTTGTGAATTCATCCCATCTACACCGCCATTCGGGTGAAACATTTTTTGAAACAAATTTCATGAAAATTTTTTGAACATAATCACAAATGTATGAAATCTGTCAGTCCAATGTCTAAACAACATTTCTAGTAGAATGTTTAGACAATGCAGCTCCAATATTGTACAAAGGTTGTCTGCAGCCTGGAAATATAAGTGTCTAGATATCTGTCAAATATCTACTTGCAACTTCAAATTACTTGACTGGTCAACTTGCGCGCTGGGCGACACCTGCAGCCTTGTCAACCTTGTCCTGCTTATTCCTCGCCTTTGTTGCCTGACCTCTGGCAGCAGCGAGAGCTCGCTTTTCCGGTCCAACTGCTCGTAAGGCAGCCGCAAATTCAAAGTGCTTAGCGCAACGGTCCGAAAAAAGCTGTCTTGGTGCTGTGAGGTGGCGGGGGTAGTGTCTCTCGGATGAGATGAGCATTATGAAGTGCATGCATGTTGATCAGGAAACGGGAATTGTCGGAGTGGGAGATGATTTTCTTTGTTAATTTCGATTGAGAACGTTCTTGTCGTGGCCCCGCAGATTCTACAAGACAACACGAAAAATGTTGACAATCATGCTGGGCATTGAATTTGAACAAGAGGTCCTGGTGTGTGAAACATGAGAATAAGAATGATTGAAATTCGGTGCGGTGAAGATACATACCTCTGGTTTAATGACAACTGCTTGGTTCGTGGCCATTAGCACTGGCATGTCCAGCCGATCATCTCTGGTATCCAAAACTAGATATTTGTACACAACTACCACTGCATCGGCGGTGGAACTGGATGCATCAGGTACCAGGATCTTGGCAATGCGACCTGCCGTTACCTGTGTTGGCCAACCATCTTAAAAATGAGGGAAATTCAACAATGTTGTATGCACATACCTCACCCGCGGAATTAGCAAAAAATATCCAAGACCAGGTAGGCAGAGATCTTCAGAGAGAGCAACAACATATTTACAGTCATTCCAAACTGTGCCAGGGGTTCCAGGTTCGATCTGACAATTGTTCCAGTGCAAATCAAGCACGGTCTTCCATGTCCCAATGCGGCGCTTGGCTTTTGATAGAGCCTTGACCATTCCTTGAGTGCATCAATCAGTAGGGTGTAAGTACATGCGAATAGACTTCAATTCACCTGGTTTAAAGACATTTTGAGCAGTCCAGCCCAGGCGGCGCTGCAATTGCTTGTTGCCAACCAAAAAACCTTGTATTTTGTGCCCTGCATGAGTCCAATCACCGCCATCGGGTTTCCACCAGCCGCCGCTAACCTGGTGCTTGAATCGCTCCATGTCAGCCAGGGTAGTTGCAATATCAAGGCTCGGTGCTTGATGGTTCGAAAGAACACTACAAAGCCGAAACACAGAGTTCCAACACTCAAAGATTTCCGTCTGGAAGAGGATTGATGGCCCAAACCGACGCACAGCCTCTGGAATGTGAGGCAGGACATGCAATTTGTACTTCTGTGTGATCCGTGTCGGATCTACTATCGCCCAGTGGTCGAGAAACATTGCCAATTGCAATGGAGAGATCAGCCTTCAAGCGGTGAGAAATGATAGGACAGATGCAGCACAGCTCACTCACAAGATACTGATCCATATCCTTAATTTCAGGGTACCACAGCAGCGCACCAAGAACACCATTTGCCTTCCAGAGTTCCAACAGAGCAGGTGAGCACAGTGTCTCGTCAAGCTGAAAAACAGCGAGCTGTTGAAGGGCCTTGTAATGTTTACCAATCAACGACTTCTTGTACTGAACCATGTAGTGAGATCGAAGTGGTGGAAGACTCAATCCATCGATAGAGGAGGACTGAAGCCGCGCTGCAAACAGCGCACCCTGTTCATCATTCCAGACTTTGCTTGTCTCGTGCCAAACATACTTATCCTCCCCAAGAAGAATTGTGTGTAGGATCTCGCAGGGGCTGTCACGATGCGGGTCAAGACCACGGAGACGAAGGAGAACGTTGTAGTGATCCCCGGGGCGTAGTTCGGGTATCTCTTCTGAGGAAGAATCAGCATGGTTTCAATGAAATAAGAACCCAAATTCATACTTGTAAGATCATCCAATTCCGCATATCGGTCGGGAGGTTGAATGATTACCCAAGCGAACAGTTCCTCTTGGGTCTTGTCAATAATCTCCTGTTTGATCTTTTCCCGAGCAGGCCCTTTGATTTTGCTGTCGTTGAGCCTCGCATCTCTGGTATCATGATTAAACACCCGCTCTTGATTTATTGCACGTGCTTTTTCAATGAGTTGTTCAATCCAGTGCATTGCAATCTTATCTTTGACTCCACTCTCTGTCTGCAGCACTTCAACTGCAGTAGCAACACCGCGGCAGGCAGCTCTGATCTGCTCTTTAATCTTTACTACAGTTTCTTCGGGTTTCCGTGGTGTGCCAGGCTTATTCAACACTTTATCAGCTCAAAAGATCTTGAATATTCAGCGGCACTCACCGAAAATAGTGCGTGGTATCCTTCATTAGTTTCGCGGTGAGTTGCTGACCCACCACACTTGTCTTCTCGACACCAATATGTTGCGCTGGAACCCTGCAGTTGAGGTGGTTTCCGCTTGTTGAGGGTTATCTGCCGGCAGCAGATGTATCGCGAGGCGGAAAATAATTTCCTGCTGCAATTCGCAATCATACGCTGAACTCCAGTCATCTTGTTTACTTGAAAAAATTTGTATTCAACACAGGTTGAAGAGAAAGAAGAAGAAAAAACACAGTCCAAACTTACCAATCTTCGCTCAATGCATCAAACTGCTCCAACGATCCGGAATGCTGGGACGTTGAACAAAACCGCACGAAATATTCCTGTGCAAGCTGCTTGTGAGGAATGTTGAGGTTTGCGAGGTACATATTCATGTGGGGATTGTATTGTTTACTCCGATTTCCGGAAACATCGTCTGCCCATGGCATAATGCGGAGTACAAAGACGGGCCTCCCCTGTGCAATGACCCGTGTTGGGTGGGGCATGTAAGGTTTGAATGCATCTTGAACACCTATTATTAACGGTGGCCTCAGCGTGAACCAAACATGTTTATAATTGGTTAAATTGACCTGAAAAGACAACTTCTCCCTGTTCGCGAAGGTCCAGAAAATTGTATTGCATATCTGTTGCAGGAACTCGGATGATTTCATGCTCCTCAACTGTAAAAATTCCGGACTGGAGGTGGTGTCAGTGCCATAAGTGAAACTGACTTTCTGTACATACTGCTTCTCGTGACACCAAATAGGCTTCAGCGTGTACTTTCTTGTCATAGACAACCCATTTTAAAGGGACGACATAAGCCCCGTTGCTACATTGCGCAAGTTCTTTGATGTAGAAGTGTCGGTGCGACGCTCCAGTCCAATTTGCCCACATTGGGGACAAGTCCTCCGCTTCGAGCTCAGACACCCATTTTGCGGCTTGCCAAGATTCCGTTACTGTTGTTGTGACTTCTGGATAAAAATTCAGGTGTGTGCGGACAAGCGGGGTTTGAAAAATCCTGCAAAGTTGTCAATTACATAATTATATCCAGAGATAAGACAAGCATACAAGTCGGATTAGATCATTTGGATGGTTCATATAGAACTGATTATCAAGTGAGGAAGTATGGTGGCGAGGCTTCAAGCCAACATCTTGGGCCAATTTTTGTTGCAACTTGCGCAGTGCATAAAATGATGGAACATCGGGTGTACCACATTCCTTCATCACCCAAATAATAGCTTTCATATGATCATCTGATAGCCGCAAGCGGGGCAAATTATCGAGAAGGTCCAACATGAACATCTGGGGGAGTTCAGTATCAATTGAATTGTAATCCGTGTCTCAGCCCACTGCGTACCGATTTTGATCCGTGTGGTGCCCAATCGCTGTCAAATTCGCTCGACTGCCTTGTTTCAGCTTCTTCTTCTTCATCCGAATCGTCAAGCCCTGGAGTTATTTCACTTGCACGTTCTTTCTGGATTAGAAACTGGACCTACCCATGTCAGCCATCGCTCGCACAGCGTCAGAAACAGTACAGTCATCTGTCTTATCAAACAAGTCCCCCATCATGGGGGTCATGTCGGCAAAAAGAGTGTGGTCGCAATATTCCAAGTCATCCAACTCCCTCCAGATATTATTGTTTGCTGATTCATCGACGGGAATTTCTCCAGCAGAGAACATGATAGTATTACCGTGGGCATCCAAGATCTCGCCGCCATATGCAATAGTGTTGTCAAAAGGGTTTGGTGCATCATCAAATCTTGCAGGGGGCTCGTTGTCAGAATTTTCTGAGTCATAGCCAGACCAACGCTCCGATAACGACAGTTCTGTTGGCCGAATTTCCGGAAGTGCAGCTGTACCACTGGCAGAGGTAGAATCGTCTAATTCCACACGAGCTAGAAGTGCTGCTATGTGCTTCGGTGATTTGCGATGCTTTGCCAGCGAGGTGGCCAGAAACTCAGTGGATTGGCGTGCCGACGAGCATGGAAGACATTTGACTTTGGGCGGGCTTGAATCGGGAATTGACTCGTAGTCAGCTTTCCAAGATCTGTGAGCTTCTAAATTCATTATTTAATCTCAGAGCTGACCTGCATCCTTGCGCAAAACTGGCATGTGCGGTGAGTGCTGGAGGTTCGTGGCCTGCAGTCGTGACTTCCCGTTGATGGTCCGTGCACAAAATCTATTTCTGGTATGGGCCCACGAAATTCTGTCGTCTTTTTCCCAAACCGCCACCCCCATTGCCACTCATTATTGCCAGTCTTTCCTTCTCCGTTCGTTTCTCTCCTCTTCTACGCTCCAATGTCGGCCGACTTGTCATTCGATGACATGATGGATTTGCCACTGGATTCGTCGCCTTTGAAGGCACCCTCGGTCACTAATTCTCCGCTTCCCGGCACGGTCTCAAATTCTTCACTCAGAGAATCTCCCACCCCCGCTGCCACCCAACGTTCTTATCGCTAGGCGCAAGCGCCCGGTCGAGGATATGACTCAATATGCTGGAGACGTCGCTCGGGTCCACAAGTTGGTCAAGGTCGACCACGATGAGCTTACCAGCTTTTCGAATGTACGTGGATTCCTATTTTCCTACACTCTACGTACAGCATGCTGATATAAGATGCGCAGCTGGGGCGTGCAGAGCAGGCTATCATTATGATGGGCCACATTTTGGCACTCAAACACCAGCAGAGCCTTATACAGCCCGCCGAGGTTGCCTGGACCGTCCCCAAGAAGCTCCATGTATGTTTAAACTGCTAACTACCTTCATGACCCTCACCTGGCACCAGGCCAAGATCGATGAGCATGCCGCCATCCTCATCGCCGATCCTTCCATTCCGGCCTATCGTAACGACAAAATTGGCCCCGGTAAGCTCTTGATGGTCTGTTTCCTTCCTCGATGTTGTGAGTACTGCGTTAACCCTCTTCGTGCCTTGACAGGATGTCGTTCTGGCGAACCCCGGTTGGGGATTTAGCACACATATGAACCTCGACAAAGATGCCAAGAACACACTGTCTTCCGAGATATCCAGGGTCCTGACTGGTAAAAGGAACCTTGTCAAGGCCACAGTGAGTTGATTTCGTCGCTGCTCACTCCATTATTAACGCCGTTCTAGATTCTAAGCTCGCTCGGTTCCCCTCCCCTTGCGGGGCAGACCTCACGGCCAGGCTCGCTCGACATCGTCGAGCTCTCAACCCTCATTATATCGAAACTGAAAGTCCAAGTCAAGGTTGATCTTCGTCTGTGCGGGCGTGTGGCTGTTTTGGTCTGTCCTTCATCATTTGTATAAGTTTCGGTTTGCTTACGGACTTTTGACAGCGCAAGCTCATCACGGAGACCACTGACACCAAGTATTGGGGCGATGTTGATGCGAAGCTCGCCGACGTGCGGACCGCACACCCGGATCCGGCTAAACAATCCAAGTGAGTTCGTTTCGTCACCGGTTTTGATATCCCTCACATCGTGCGGCAGATGGATCAAAGTTCGTATCCTCGATCCGGACCTGGTGCGGTACAAGGATGTCGAGTTGAAGGACCTCGCAAGTGGTCCTGGTGTTCCGGCCATGCGGCCCATGCCCGTAGCTGGCCCATCGAGGCTGCCTGCTGCCTCGCATGACGACAACAACAACAACAACGGGTGATTCCATTGATTGACAGGAGCTCATCGCGCCAGGATGCGAGTAGATATTCCTAATGTATACATATAGCACTACCTATTTCATGTACATTCCAACGCTCAATTAATAATTTCTTGGAGATAATGACGGTATGCCGCTGGGACATCAAACTGAGGATATTGGCAATGTTCAGTACTTTGATTAATTGGATGTTGCATACGACCTGCCAGCAATGTCGGTCTCAATGTTGCGGAAACATCATGTCACGGAAGCGTTGAGGAAGTGACTCTTTTTTATTGTGGCGATGTATCTGGCAACATCTGAGGATGGCCAAGCCAACACCCAGAAACATCAACTGCCAAACATTCACAAAACCTTTCTATCAAACGGCGGTGTATAAGATACGATGAGGGAGAGGTGTACTTGCCCTTACGGAACGTCGCACCGCCACCGTCGGGCCGTCCCACGCAGATGACACATCCTGCTGATGACGATCGCCGCTCCTTGCCTCTCCCCACCATGTCGTCCGCGCCCCTTCCCTCAAATCGTTATCCCCTCGCCCACAGCACTGGCCGCCTCGAGATAATTCCCACTGGCATCGACGTCGAGGCCGAATCCCGCTTGTACGACGATCTCGTCTTCGTGCGTCCATCTTTTCTCTTTTTATCCCAAATTTAATCAAAGCGTTAGGATGCCTCCCCCATCGAGCCGCGGCCGAAAAGACCGTACTCCCCCGTCGCGCCGCCGAGCGTGTTCAGCAATGACATTTGGCTGGGCGACAACTGCGGCGAGAGCGCGGCGTTTGCGCGAGAGGTGCAGATCAGCGGGTGGACGAGTGTGGGCGATGCGCATGGACTTGGTGGAGCATATGTCGGTGCGTTCAGTCTAGTTACCATGCTTCAGCCTTTTTTGTGCCCACATGTCGCCCCCTGGCCAGTATACGACTGCGTCATAAAAACGAAAGAGGGCACCCCGATCCACGCGCACAAGCGTTACAGCGACTTTGTTGTCCTCGAGACCGAGCTGCTACGCACGCTCCCGGTACGGTCCTTCGCCCATTCTCTGGTCTTCTTGCGCCGCCGCTTATTTTACTCTCATTCCCTGCACCCAGCGCGCCTCCCGGCCCTCCGTCCCCGAGCTCCCGCCCAAGGCGCCCCTTGCGCGGTACCGCGCAGCCTTCCTCGCCCGCCGCCGCCGCGCCCTCGAGCACTGGCTCGCCGCCGTCCTGCTGCACCCCGACGTCGGCGGGTGCGAGGCCGTACGGCGCTGGGTCATGAGTTAGTCGGATCGAAACGTCGAATCAATCATCCCCCGTGCGCGCGCACGCGGACAAAATTATCCTACTAAGTACTTATTCCTGCTGCATAGACAATTGTATCGATACGCCGTGTACTGTATAACTTATATCTCGACAAGGACCAAGAAATCTCACAAGAGGTTTTTTGTGTTCACCGTGAGGACTCTAGCTGACCCTGATAATCCTAGACTGGCATGAGATGGTGACCTGCGATCCACACTGTATTACTTGTAATTCCAATTTTCTGGTTTGCGAGACCACGATGTTTGCCGGAAGTTGAAAGAAAGCTGCTTCAGTGCCAACCGAACGTGCACACACTGGCGGGTACTCGGGCCCCCGAACCAGGCCGAGCAGCGTCTAATCTTCCGCCATCGGCCAGTACCCGTTGACGTTGATCGGCGACTCGACGGGGATCAGCCAGCGTCCGCGATTGTGGGCGAGACGAGCGCCGACATAATATATATCATTCGGAGGGTTTCAGGACGGGGTTCATCGAACATCGAGACGCCGCTGGACAGCCCTGCACGGTCTAGATCGTGTATAAAGGACCGGCGACCCATCACACTCGACACATAAACCCCATGTGTTATTTCCCATTCCCGTTAATGCTGTTTACGGTTTGCCTTGTGCACCATGCGAGTGCGCTGGCTGTTCGGGACACCCAACTTTCCCCATTGATGCTTAGGTTTGGTGGGGCGGGCGGTGATGAACGGGAATACGGTTGTCGGAAAAATCTTTGTTTACTTATCTGAGAATATATTGCCATATATTGCGATACAAGGCCATCAGACCAATGGGGTCAATATTTTTTTTGGAAGTGTACCATTTTGTCATATCAGACTATATCAGACCTTATGGTCAATATCAGTCTGACGGTGCATATTGCCTCATATTTTGCCTGATAAGGTCACTCTGCTTCAAACGGCAAAAGCTATGGACTTCTCTTCAAGTCATTTGAAGGGAAGTCCTTTCGATTGTAGACCCGTAAGGTAAGTAAGTCAGTAATTAATTAGAGACAAGTTGGTATTGGTAAATCAGTTAACAAGTCAAGGTCACTCAACGGTAAGTGTAGACATCTTAAGTCATGTTGAGCAGGCACGCATACATGAGTAAGAAAAAATTGGAACAACATCGCTTGAGTTATGTACCTTGCTCGGGGCCACGGATTTGAGGCTTCACACGAGCTCCACAGCTTGGGAAACCCAGAAAATGGAGCTGTTGAAAGCCAGTCAAGTCGAAAGTAGACATCGGGGGACTGTTCAATGTTCAAACCCCCGGACTACAAGAAGTTTGGAGGGAAGGAAAACCATTGTAGAGGGGGAAACAATATTGGGTGATATGGCTGAATATCAGACCTGATATTGTGCCTGTGGTGACCATACCACGACTGATATGGCGATCAGACGGTCTCAGATCTGATATGGCAAATTTGATTTTTCCGACATGTGTTCACGCTCGTGAGCAACGGGATAATTGAAAATGAGAGCAACGTACGGGTGAGCGCGCTTTCCCTCACTCCAACTCTTATAATTCTGGCCCTGCTCGTGGTATTCAACAAATATCACCGTCAACGGCTGCAGTGAGTCTCCTGAATTGGCTCTCTCCAGTGGCATGGCCAATTCACATTGCGGACAGATTTTCGAGTCCCCATCCACCCTAGCAAGATTCTTGTGGAAGATTCTGTAATCCAGGTCGGCTGACCATCTCGGGTTAACCTTCAAGGCATCCTCGACATTGGCCTGGATGGGCTGACGTGCATCACAACCTCTTCCATCAAAGTGGCTTTGCGGGGCGCAAAATTACAGCTCTTTGCGGAACTTAGGGCGCGGGTTGTTTTTTTCTTATTTCGACAATTTTCAGCAAGTCCACTGCCCTGAGCTCAATTTTGATCGGATTGCCTTGGGAGTAGGCACGTTAGAATCGCATTCAAAATCCGTAGTCAATGCAATACCGATATTTTTGATGCCATCAGAAAATAAAATTTCTACTGGAAAATCTTGGCTTTCAGCAATAACCTGTAGTACTTGCAATACTGCTCGGATTGCCCTAGTTTTTGGAAATGTTATGTGTATACATGTGCCCCGGTCAACCATGATGTTTTCACATGTGGCTATGCGCAACACCGCTTCATATACACTATATTTTGAAGGAGGAGGATGATTGTCTCAACAAATTGCACAATGAATCACAAATACTTTGAATATCGTCTATTCAAGGATTACGTTGACTAGGATATAGGTATAGGTATAACATATCCAAAAACTGGGGTCATCTGAGCAGTACTCCAAGTACTACAGGCGACTTGCTGAAAGTCGAGATTTCTCAGCAGAAATTGCATTTTTTGATGGCATCAAAGAATACCGGTATTGCGTTGACTGCGGATTTTGAATGCGATTCTAACGCGCCTACTCCCAGGTCAATCCGATCAGAATTGAGCTGACGGCGGCTGACTTGCTGAGATTTGGTGAAATGATAAGAAAACCGACTGCACCCTAAGTTCCGCAAACGGCTGTAAACGAGATGCTCGGCGAGCTGTTTCTCTCAAACATCTTCGACCAGAAGCCAGACCAACAGAAATTTATTGGTGTATCGCTTTCTTGGACGGACAGACGATCTGGAGGGCTCCACGGACACGTTGTTCTTCGTCAACGAGGTGGACCAGGACTATGCAGATGTCATGTTTGGGTCTGTCATTCCGCTTTTCCCCGGGAACAATGGGCGATGCAGCAGGACATGCATTGTCCCTGATATCTTGGTCCGCAAACCGTCGAACGCGTTGGTGGAGGTCGTTCTGAATCTGCTACACCTCATCAGAGATTGTTGTGATGCAGTCGACTTCCCGTAGCTTGGCCAAAAACGAGAAGCTGACAGAAGTGGCCTGTAGCTAGGCCCAAAGACCTGGTTTTTCTTCTGCAGTGCACGCAGTAGACATCTCCCTTTTCGTCTGAAGTTCTGATGCATAATAAATAGGTACTTATGGGGAATTTCTGGTCCAACAAGCGGCCAGACAGGTGCTACTTGACGTTATTGAGCGCAAATCCGGCAAACACCCTTCCCAATTGGTGCTGCAGGAAATACCAGCTCAACCGAACCCATCGGATACGAACATCGTCAATTATGTGTGTCGCTCGCTTGGCAACATTGTTCGCTCAGAGTCACTGTGCCAAACACCGAGGGAACCGGTGCCATATCATAACTTGTTCAGCTCTCAGGGTGAGCCCAAAGTTAATATGGGTCGCCATTTTAACGAAAACTTCCGCAGGTGTCAGGTATCCCTCCACCTGCTCAAAAGTTATATATGCTCTGTATATGGTCGTAGTCCAACGTCAAGGATCATATAATAGACAAATGTTTTGGTGGAGTCATTATGCTTCTCCAACGATGTAATGTTCTAGCATTTTCCTGGCAGGCATTGAGAGACATGGTCACTGAGACCAACATCCATGATTACACTAAAGATATATGCTATTTAGAGCTACTTTGTCTTGCCAAGAAACATTTCTTGTATGACAGCCTCTACTTAGGATTAATCACTTTGGACTAAAGCACGGCTCAATATGCCTTGTGGTGGATCAGTGCATATCCAGTCAAACCTCGCTGTGTCATTGGCACATTCTGTGGTGTTCTTAGATGACCTCCTCGCTTTGCATCATACCCGTACCGTGGAGATGACATGTACATATGTCTAATCATTGGCAAGCTTGCCCAACACGAAACAATCCACAGCTCCATGGTTGAAATCACACCAATCACCGAACTCATGTCACTCTTAGGGTTTGTGCGGTGGCCTCTCAGTGTTCGACTACGCCGATTATGAACACTCCGACAGCCACAGACACTTGTCAATACACAGTTCGGTGGTACATGTATGCTTTACATTCAATGTCAAGATCTGCTGGGCCTTGCAACATTGACCATCGGTTTGTCAGAAGTACCCTGTGTTCTGATCTATATCAGCTTCACAAGAACTTGGTGTCTTGTCTGGAAATTCTTGCCCTCCTATCTCTGACTGCAGACAACAGTTCATGGCAGAATTTACCCGGGAGCTATGACGCCTCATCGGGATAGAGCTCGCAACATCCACTGCTTACCACCCGCAGACCGACAGCCAGACAGAGCACGTTAACCAGGATCGCCTCTAGAGAAGCCAAAGCTGCACTCGTCAAGGCCAAAGATGAGTTCAAGCTCTACTACGATCACCAGTGGATTCCTGCTCCGGAGATTGGAGTAGGAGATCGGGTCTGGGTAGACACATCAGACATCCGGACGACACATCTGTCAGCCAAATTCTCGGACAAACAGCTCGGCCCCTTCAAGATTGTAAAGCGCCCCCCCACCCCCCCCCCCCCCCCCCCCCCAGCTACAGCCGGTCTTTCCAGTGGTGAAGCTTGAGCTTGCGAAACTGGACCCCTTCCCTGGATGCCCCTGGAACAATGAACCACTGCCCATCCTCTGGATGGACGATGATGTCCAATGGGAAGTCAAGGAAATCCTCAAGGCGAAGGTCCATTGCAGCAGCCTCTGGTACATGGTGCAGTGAAAAGGTTACGGCCCAGAGCACAACAAGTGGGTAAAGCACTCCTACGTCTTCGCTAAAGACACCATCTGCACTTACTACTGCCACTATCCAAACACTCTACGCCGGATCACCTCCGCGGCCTTCGACTTGCTCTCGTTCCAGAAGTGCGACACCAATGTCCAGTTCATACATCAGGACACCATATTCCAAGAGGGGGGGGGGGGGGGGGCATGAATATGCGGGTAGGGGAGGGCTTTCAACAGGAAATTGCCGCCCTTTACAAGAAAACTAACGGAAAAAATGCCGAACATCAGGTTGTTTTTTTCATGCTGTGGTATACAGTAATTTTGCTGAATGGGCATGCCAGATCTCAATTATGGACAAAAACGAGGAGACAATGGCTCGCCTGGACATGCTGGTTGATATGTGGAGGCGTTGACAGACCTGGTATTGGGGCACCCGGGCATTTATTCAAATCTGCTCGAGTTGCAACATACTATAATGTACTTCACTACATTACGACGTCATCTCACAAGAGCTAATGCTGGCCTGAGCAGTTAGCTAAGAGGGATATAATGTGTCTCGAACCATTAGAAAGGCGCTGGACAACAATCCTGGTAAAGGGTTGGAGTGGGAAGTCGCTAATGGAGCAATCGCGGAAAGTGCCTTACCATCCTGGAAACGGATTGGGGCTACTGCACATCCCTGACTAAGGGCATATTACGAGGGAACATCCTTTTGAACCAGAGGGATCATTGTTGGGCATCATCTGACGTCTCCAGGACTGCCAAGAGAGGACTGGACTTGGTCGATCTAACAAATGACTAAGGAACTGTACTCGGGTACTGGGAAGCGGCGGCTATCACAATTTTCAGACAAATCACTTAAGCGGTTCAAGGCGGAACCGTTTGAGCGGGTGGTTACCAAGGAGGGTAACGGAGCGCTGACGAGGAGGTCGGCTAAAAAGTTGACATATCAACAATATCCCATCACGATCGTTCTAAGCGATGTAGATCTTGACTCATCGCTAAGCTCGGCTCGTTGATGTCTCTTATAAATCTCTCTCAATTTTACTAATCGCTTGATATCTGACAGGAGTTCATCAGCTAATCGGCCATACCACTAGTCATATACCCTGAACCCTATTGCTCGTTTGTATCAGTCTTGTTTATATTTAGAATCCTGTAACGTATTTAAGTGGATGGTTATGGGAGGAACACCAGTGAATCTCACCCCACCTGTTGGACGCGAAGTTACTAGACTTCACGCTTAACCGGTAGAGTAGTCATTCATTCGGAGACACCCAGAAGCTATACCAAGTTTCGTTTGTTTTCCCTGTTTGAATATTATCTGTGTTGGATTTGGATCTTTATAAACGACGCGTGGACATATTGGATTAACGGAACGGACGCGTGGAATATAAGGAAACGGATCAGACTTGACAATTGGTTGTAATCTCGCAAGGATTAGCAATCGCGGATACTATTTGGAATCGGGATTCATAAGAATCACTTGCTTTACGCATCGGAGTATCATCTCCAAACCTAGACCCACATCATACAAAACTGTTGAACATAAAATCTCGTCTGTCTATCGCGATTGCGCCTAGAACGGATTCGAGCAAGTTTTATCTATACGACTTGTAGACCTGTAAAGTCTTGCTTATCAAAGAGAACTAAAGTTCAAATTGCCACAATCTATACTGGATTGGAACCCCGAACTTGCACGAGGACTATAGTGTTTGAGTTGTTGTAGTTGCATTATCGAACCGCGTATTCATTTACAAGGTTTGTGTTGTGGTTATTTCACCGCTTGCCCCATAATCAGCGTTTCAGCGTAGCCAGGAGGAAGACGATGAACTGGACCTCATGCAACCTCTCATTGACAGCATCACTCACTGGAGACTCGGTTCACCTGATTCCCAGGTTCTTTCACACCGTCTAGACGCTCACGTGGTCTGTTGTTCCATGACTTCAATTTCTGTCTGCGTGAATATCTTGCCCATCACCACAGTTCCCACCTAGTGTCCCTGCAGGACAATATCAAGATGTATTTTTGCCCACTAGTTGTTGTTTTGGACATTATTAATTTGAACAGATCGAGCCTTGCAAAGTTCTTTACATTGAGTATCAGTCCATGGTGGATTGGCGATGTGAACGAGACATCCTACACTGCAACCCCTCGTTTCATGGCTTGCCCTGCTACAATTCTGTGATCTTCTCTGCTGAGGATAATCCCTTGGCAGTGGAGCATCAGGCCGTTTTTCTGACAAGCATGTTCTCGCCCTCACACTTGTCTTAGAGACCTGGCACAGGACTTTGTTTGAAGAGGACAAGCTGCCAAAATACTGGCTGTGAGAGACCGGGGTTTTAGTGGGTATAGTGCCGATAAGATCACATAGATCTCTGCCCCACCTGTCCGCAAGGCATTTCCTCTGGGCTCGTACTACTAAAAAGAAAGAAGGGAAAAAAAATTAACCCCTTTACTTTGTTGTGCACCCTTATTAAGACCCTTAAGTAAAGCGTTGAGGATTTTTAGATAAATTACATTGACATCCTACACTGTACGCAATACAGATGAAGACAGTATAATGAGCAATTGAATCAGGGAGTGTAACAGTTGACCCAGTCAGTACCGTAAACCCAGCGAGTAGTGTCCACAACAACTCTGACAGGTGCAATGAGAATAATGTGGGGCGGAAGGTGTAGGTAAGGGCAGTATTCTGGAGGCACCCACATGAGAATTTCTTGTCCTGAGCCATGTATCCAGCTCCCCTGTGCATATAGTGAGGTAACGGCACTGGTGCTGAAATCTCTGACTGAGGGGCTGAACTTGTCCTCTGTGAAAATCCCCGTCAATGCATCCCACACATGAATATACCCGTCAACAGAGGCAGCCATGATGCGAGCTCCATTAGGGGAGAATGCAACAGAGCTGACCCAATCTGTGTGGCTCTTGGTGAGCTCAACAAGAGCCCTGCCGGTCTTTACATCCCACACACGAACAGTCTTGTCAAACGAGGCCGACACAATGCATGCTCCATCAGGTGAGAATGCGACAGACATGACGAAATCTGTGTGGCCCTCAATGGGTTTCAAGACAGCCTTGCCTGTCTTCACATCCCACACACAAATAGTCTTGTCATCCGAGCCTGACACAATGCATGCTCCATCAGGTGAGAATGCAACAGACCTGACCCAATCTATGTGGCCCTCAATGGGTTTCAAGACAGCCTCACCAGTCCTTGCATCCCACACACGAATAGTCCCGTCATGCGAGCCTGACACTATGTGTGCTCCATCAGGTGAGAATGCAACAGACATGACCATATGTATATGGTCCACAATGGATTTCAAGACAGCCTTGCCTGTCTTTGCATCCCACACACAAATAGTCCCGTCATGCGAGCCTGACACAATGTGTGCTCCATCAGGTGAGAATGCGACAGACTTGACACTATCTGTGTGGCCCTTGATGGGTTTCAGGACAGCCTCACCAGTCCTTGCATCCCACACACAAATAGTCTTGTCATCTGAGCCTGACGCAATGTGTGCTCCATCAGGTGAGATTGTGACAGACTTGACACTATCTGTGTGGCCCTTGATGGGTTTCAGGACAGCCTCACCAGTCCTTGCATCCCACACACGAATAGTCTTGTCATCTGAGCCTGACACAATGTGTGCTCCATCAGGTGAGAATGCGACAGAGGTGACTGACTCTGTGTGGCCTTTGATGGACTTCATGGCAGCCCTTCCCACCCTTGCTTGAAAAGTCTTCTTGTTTGATGCTGACACTATATTTCCTCCATTGAGTGAGAAGGCAACAGACTTGAGCCATTTTGTGAGGCCTTCAATGGGTTTCACAACAGCCTTACCCATCCCCACATTCCACACACAAATGGTCTTATCAAATGAGCCTGACACAATGTGTGCTCCATCAGGTGAGAATGCAACAGATGTGACTATCCCTCTGTGGCCCTTTATGGGCTTCAGGACAGCCTCACCAGTCTGTGCATCCCACACACGAATAGTCTTGTCAGCCGAGCCTGACACAATGTGTGCTCCATCAGGTGAGAATGTGACAGACATGACTGATCCTGTGTGGCCCTTGATGGGCTTCAGGACAGCCTCACCAGTCCTTGCATCCCATACACGAATAGTCTTGTCAGACGAGCCTGACACAATGTGTTCTCCATCAGGTGAGAATACAACAGACATGACTGATTCTGTATGGCCCTTGATGGGCTTCAAGACAGCCTCACCAGTCCTTGCATCCCACACACGAATAGTCTTGTCCTGCGAACCTGACACAATGTGTGCTCCATCAGGTGAGAATGCAACAGACCTGACCCAATCTACGTGGCCCTCAATAGGTTTAAAAACAGCCTCACCAGTCCTTGCATCCCACACACGAATAGTCGTGTCATCTGAGCCTGACACAATGTGTGCTCCATCAGGTGAGAATGCAACAGAGTTGATGCAAGCTCTGTGGCCCTCAATGGGTTTCAAGACAGTCTCACCAGTCCTTGCATCCCACACACGAATAGTCTTGTCATCCGAGCCTGACACTATGCGTGCTCCATCAGGTGAGAATGCGACAGACTCGACCCCACGTGTGTGGCCCTCAATGGGTTTCAAGACAGCCTTGCCTGTCTTCACATCCCACACACGAATAGTCTTGTCATCTGAGCCTGACACAATGTGCCCTCCATCTGAAGAGACAGCAATGCATCTGACTGCAGCTTGCAAATTTAATATGAGAGCTGCTTGATGCCGATCTTGCCTTGGCTGAATTCCTGTCAGATCTATCCGTAGGATACGATCAAACTTTGGCCAAAATGCTTTGGCAACCTGTGACGTTGGTCGAACACATGGCAGAGCAGAGATATATATGTGTGCCACACTAGTCTCAATTGCTTCCAAGGAAGAAACCACAAATTCATTTGCATCAGCAAGAAATTTAGTCAAGTATTGTGGAGCACGTGCAAAGCATTTTGACATCAATGCTGTCATGATGAGATTTGATGTGACACCAGCTTTGTTTATCGCACTAAGCACCTCAACCCAGAACAAAAACTTGGGCAAAAAAACATCCTTGAGAGAATCCAGATGGGACAATGTCACGAAAGTTTCATCAGCGGCAGAGGCTGCTGCCATGTGATGTGCCCAGTACAGACACACATATTGCAGTAGGGCAGGTATTTTGAGCTCGTGATAGGTGTTGGGAAAGTAGGATGTGGGACAGTTAGAAACATTGAAGTGCAATTGAGACCCCATCACCTGAATGCAAGTTGAAAATAAAGTAATGTGGGTAGCTGGCAAGTTGATGAGCATTTCATCAGATACGCGACCAGGGGTCGTGAGGAAGTCCCCAAAAGAGGCATGGAATGTAGATAAAACACCCTTGTCATTGTCTGATGGGACATGGATGACAGCGTGTAGGCGGTCAAGCATTGCTCGCACCCGCCCAGCAGGCACCCCAACCAGACCATCAAGCGTAGCAACAGAGACTGGTTGGCCCACAGTCAAGATCACAGCCAAGATATGTTTTGTGAGAGCTATCTCGTCACTTTCAAACCGATTCAAGTCCATGGCATCTGAAAGGATATGCCTGTAGACATCATCCAGTGGTTTTGTCAATGGTCCTTTGGTCTCGACTTTGATGCTGAGCAGAGCCTGCAGGCGGACTTCGGGATTCTCGCCAATGTACTTAACAGCAGTAGACGCATAAATGAAGAGCTTGCCAGCGCGGCATGTGAGCGCTTCAATGTCTGTGAGGCTAGCCCATTCTTTCGGTAGCATAGGTCTGCTCTCTGCTCGCATGCTGGCTAGACAGTTAGTGAAGTAGAGTGATATGTCATCTTTGACGATATTTGCTTCGATGTCATGAAGGCGGAGGACACGTCTGAGGTCTGCTGAAGTATCGAAGTGAGGGCGAATATGCCGCTCTGGTCGAGATGTGACAAAGAGTTTGATGGGAAGTCTGGGCACCACAGACACGAGCCTTCGAAGAAGGTCCTTTGTGTTGTCGTCGCCATCGAGTTCGTCAAGTGCATCTATGACCAGGACCAAGTGTGGTATCCCACCTCTATAAGCACTGCGAAGGGGCACTTCAAGCAGGTTCTCGATCTGAATCTCGAGATTTGCATTTGAAGATATCCCTTTATTGAGAGCAGCCAGCAGAGCGGACTTGAAAGTCATATCCTGGGAAGCAAGAGTCATGGCGAGTGTGGGAAGAATGCGCATCGGATTGCCCTGGTTTGCATCACCTCGAAGGCAGAAAAAGCTGCCGCCGAGCTGCTTATTTTTGCGTAGCATGTGGCAGAATGAACGGGCGATGGCGGACTTGCCTGTCCCGGCCATTCCATCCAACCAGAAGATCCGAGGCACATCAGGGTCGCGACTCCAAGTTCGCAAGTCGGCCAAGAGATCGACACGAGTCCCCTCTAGGCAACCTTGCGGACTCTGAGCATTGATGTCAGCCCCAGGAACGTAATGGAGTTTTTCCAACGGATCTGTAGAGATAATTTAGATTTGAGCGGAGGAACCGGGGATCGTGGCTAACCAGCTGACGAAATATTCACGGTATTTCCCGCCTTGATATCGATAGTAGGACCTTGCCCAATGCCCCCATTGCCACCGGTCCCTCGTTCAGACATGCCGCCCGAACCTCCTACACCTCCTGGACAAAGTCAGCAATCTTTTGGCATCCAAAGAACTTCCTTTGTACCAAAGACGTTCACACTGTAATTCTTCGTTTGAGGATCAGTACCTCGGTCAGCCATCGTAACGTGGATTGTTGCCGATTAAGAGCGCAGATCTTCTCAGAGCCATATTAGTTGCTGTTGAAGCTAAAGTTTACAAAAAGAGTCAGAACTGACCGATGGAAAGACAGGGGATGAAACTAGGTGGTCGAGGTGTGCTCTCAAGGGAAGGCTTCTGAATAGACAGGCAAACTCGGGGTGCGGAGGCCACGCGGCCAACACGCGGCCGCCTCATTTGCGCCTCATGCAATCCTGACTGGTTGAATGGACGTTTTGATCCGTCGGGATCCTATCGGCCGACCGCCAGATCGCCATTCTTGCTTCTTGCGCTCATCCACCTGCCAGCGCTATGTGGGGTCCTGATGTATCGCATCGCCCTCAGGAGCCGAACAACGCCACGACACATCCCCCACCCGCACGAGAACAGCGCCACGACACCACCGAGAACAAACCATTTGGGGTAATCCCCGTGTATACCCGCGCGCGCTCGTTGCTCCCCGCCGTTGCCGGGCGCGTGGCAGGGCCTTGCCCGCCCTGCCCAAAAAGGTAGTTGGTCCGGGGTGGCGCGCAGCTCCACCGAAGTCTAGGGAATATTGTTTGATACAAATGTGTTTACTGTCTAGGTTTCAAGGCCCAGAGAAGCATAGATCTAGAAAGGATGCCAATGTGCTTTCAAAGTGCCAGATTTGGCAGCCAAGAAACAGCTCTGTTTGGTGCTGCTATACATCAGTGATGTCGGCTTCGATTGCTCTTCCCCCTCGACCGCTACCGCGCCAGAATCGATGTCGAGGCCGAATCCCGCTTGTACCGCGTCCATCTTTCCTATTCTTAAAAATACAATCATGCGCTAGGATGCCTCCCCCATCGAGCGGCTCGAGCCGCGGCCGGAAAGACCGTACTCCCCCGTCGCGCCGCCGAGCGTGTTCAGCAACGACATTTGGCTGGGCGACAACTGCGGCGAGAGCGCGGCGTTTGCGCGGGAGGTGCAGATCAGCGGGTGGACCAGCGTGGGCGATGCGCATGGGCTTGGTGGGGCGTCAGTCGGTGCGTTGTCATCCATTCCCATCTTGTCTCGGTCTCCCCATGGCCAGTGTACGACTGCACCATAAAAACGAAAGAGGGAACCCCGATCCATGCGCACAAGCGCTACAGCGACTTTGTGCGCCCGGAAGCCGTTCGGTCTAGTTACTGTGCTTCAGCCTTTTTTGTGCTCACATGTCGCCCTATGGCCCGTGTACGACTGCCTCATAGAAACGAAGGAGGGCATCCCGATCCACGCGCACAAGCGTTACAACGACTTTGTTGTCCTCGAGACCGAGCTGCTACGCACGCTCCCTGTACGTCCTTCCCATTCTCTCGTCTTCTTTCGCCGGCGCTTATTTTACTCTTATTCCCTGCGCCCAGCGCGCCTCCCGGCCCTCCTTCCCCGAGCTCCCGCCCAAGGCGCCCCTCGCGCGGTACCGCGCCGCCTTCCTCGCCCGCTACCGCCGTGCCCTCGAGCACTGGCTTGCCGCCGTCCTGCTGCACCCCGACGTCGGCGGTGCGAGGTTGTACGGCGCTGGGCCATGAGTTAGTCGGATCGAAACGTCGAATCAGTCATCCTCCGTGCGCGTGCGCGCGGACAAAATTACCATACTACTTATTCTTACTGCATAGACAATTGTATCGATACGCCGTGTGCTGTATAACTTATATCTCGACAAGGCCCAAGAAATCTCACAAGAGGTTTTTGTGTCGTTGTTCACCGTGAGGACTCCAGCTGACCCCGATAATCCTAGACTGGCATGAGATGGTGGCCTGCGATCCACAATGTATTACTTGTAATTCCAATTTTCTGGTTTGCGGGACCACGATGTTTGCCGGAAGTTGAAAGAAAGCTGCTTCAGTGCCAACCGAACGTGCACATACTGGGTATTCGGGCCCCCGAACCAGGCCGAGCACCGTCTAATCTTGCGCCACTGGCCAGTACCCCTGACGTTGATCGGCGACTCGATGGGGATCAGCCAGCGTCCGCGATTGTGGGCGAGACGAGCGCCGACAGAATATATATCGTTCGGAGGGTTTCAGGACGGGGTTCATCGAGCATCGAGACGCCGCTGGACAGTCCTGCATGGTCTGCATCGTGTTTAACGGACCGGCGACTCATCACGCTCGACACATAAACCCCATGTGTTATTTCCCATTCCCGTTAATGCTGTTTGCGGTTTGCCTTGTGCACCATGCGAGTGCGCTGGCTGTTCGGGACATCCAACTTTCCCCATTGATTCTTAGGTCTGGTGGGCGGCGGGCGGTGACGAACGGGAATACGGTGTTCACGCTCACGAGCAACGGGATAATAGAAAATGCGAGCAACGTACGGGTGAGCGGGCTTTCCCTCACTCCAACTCATCTAATTCTGGCCCTGCTCGTGGCACCCAACAAATATCACCGTCAACGGCCGCAGTGAGTCTCCTGATTCGGCTCTCCTGTGGCATGGCCAACTCACATTGCGGACAGATTTTCGAGTCCCCATCCACCCAAGTAAGATTCTTGTGGAAGATTCTGTAACGCAGGTCCGCTGACCATCTCGGGTTAACCTTCAAGGCATCCTCGACATTGGCCTGGATGGGCTGATGTGCGTCACAACCTCTTCCATCAAAGTGGCTTTGCAGTGCAGGGCGCAAAATTAGACGAGTCGCTCGGTGAGCTGTTGCTCTCGAAGATCTTCGACCAGAAGCCAGACCAACAGAACTTCATCGGTGTATCGCTTTCTCGGACGGACGATCTGTAGGGCTCCGCGGACGCGTCGTCCCTCGTCAACGAGGTGGACCAGGACTACGCGGATGTCGTGTTTGCGTCTGCCATCCCCCTTATCTCCCGGGAACAACGGGCGATGCAGCAGGACATGCCTTCTCCCTGATATGTTGGTCCCCAAAGCATCGAATGCGTTGGTGGAGGTCGTTCTGAATCTGCTGCACTCATCAGTGATCTTTGTGATACAGTCGACTTCCCGTAGCTTGACCAAAAACGAGAAGCTGACAGAAGTGGCCTGTAGCTAGGCCCAAAGACCTGATTTTTCTTCTGGAGTGCGCGTGGTCCTTTTCGTCTGAAGTTCTGATGCATAGTAAATAGGTATGGGGAATTTCTGGTCCAACAAGCGGCCAGACAGGCGCTACTCAACGTTATCGAGCACAAATCCGGTAAACGCCCTTCCCAATCGGTGGTGCAGGAAATACCAGTTCAACCGAACCCATCGGATACGGACATCGTCAATTATGTGTGTCGCTCGCTTGGCAACATCGCTCGTTCAGAGTCATTGTGCCAAACACCGAGGGAACCGGTGCCATACCATAACCTTGTTCAGCTCTCGGGGTGAGCTCAAAGTTAACATGGGTCGCCATTTTGATGTAAACTTTCGCAGGTGTCAGGTGTCCCTCAAAAGTTCTGTATGCTCTGTATATGGTCGTAGTCCAACGTCAAGGATCATATAATAGACAAATGTTTTGGTGGAGTCATAATGCTTCTCCGAAGATGTAACGTTCTGGCATTTTCCTGTCAGGCATTGGGAGACATGGTCACTGAGACCAACATCCACGATTACAGTAAAGATATATGCTATTTAGAGCTAATACTTTGTCTTGCCAAGCTAAATTTCCCGTATGACAGCCTCTACTTAGGACTAGTCACTATCTTTTAGGTGTCTGTTCACCGTCAGGCTCAATACGCCCTGTGGCGGATCAGTGCATATCCAGTCGGAGCTCGCTGTGTCATTGGCACAAATTTCTCGGCACATTCTGTGGCGTTCTCAGATGACCTCCTCGCTTTACATGATACCTGTACCGTGGAGATGACTTGTCTAATCATCGGCAAGCTTGCTCAACATGAAACAATCCACAGCTCCATGGTTGAAATCACGCCAATCGCTGAACTCATGTCACTTTTAGGGTTTGTGCGGCGGCCAGCCTCTCAGTGTTCGACTACGCTGATTACGAACCTTCTGACAGCATAGAAGTAACCCGTATTCTGATCTATATCAGCTTCGCAAGAATTTGGTGTCTTGTCTGGCAATTCTTGCTCTCCTTGGGCCAGTGTTTCCGTGGCTTGGCTTCAAGTCGCCAAGCCGTTAAGCCAAACTGAGGGAAGCTTCTTCCCTCGTCCGATATGGAATGCCTTGAGCCAAATTCCTCATGCTAGTTGGAAGCACTTTACTCAAGCGACCCTGACTTTGATGCGAGGACCGCAGGACTCAGGCTCCACAGCGCGGTCCCTCCACTACTCGAGCACGTTATTCTGCTGGGTTCAGATTTCTAGTTGATGGAATACACCATACCGCCTGGGATAGCCGTGAGCGCAGGCTTGGTTTGTTCACAGGAGCTCCGACATTTTTCCCTCTCCTGAACAGTTTGATCTGATGGAGTTACACCGCATCAGTGATGCATGATCACGGACATTACTTACATAAATATTTGCTTCTACTCCCGAAGTGTGTCCGCCCGGATCTTACTTACATCTTACTTCTAAGATGCCATCTTTGGCTCCCTTACTTATAGTGCCTTCTGCGGTTTCCCCCCTCCTCAGTCTCTACCCTACGGTGACTGAGGAGGTATGTCCGTCATTGTATTTGTCACTTCCTTTACTCACTGTACCATAGTTCTTGTAGTATCTAATACATTGAGTCTCCACCCTACGGTGACTGAGGAGTTCTTGTTCTATTATGATCCCGAGCGCAGGCTGAACGACGACTCTGTGGCCTCTCTTCATACTGCGCATCACATGCCATTTGGATTGGGCACTCGTACCTGCAGCAGGCAGTCACTCGCGAAAGCGGCCTTATGTATTGCTGTGGCTGCGTTGGTTCGAAACTTTACAATTACCTCCCATGCAAGTATCACGAGAGCCAGTATGACGATGGGGCACGGCTTTGTGAGTTGTTTCGGTCATGGTCTAAATTATGTACAGGCCTAGGCCGAGATACCTGGAAAAGGGAAAGAAATGAGTATAGAATGGAAAAGCAATTACATGACAAGGGATATACGCCACAGATCTCCTCAGAACTATTACCGTGTGCACACAAAATCAGCTTCGGCCCTGGCCGAGCCTGGTCTCTCTAGACACTAGACATTTTCTTAACTCATATCTCGTTGATATATAGCCCGAGCCCGAGCCCGAGACCGAGACTGTGACCTGGAGGTTGGGACGAGTACAGATGTTTTCTGACAAGAACCTTAGGTGCCTGGGCGCTCAACCAGACCGGCCGACTCGGTCGGCATTTTCTAATTTTGGAACTCTGCATGGCTGAAGCAATAGAAGGTTCAAACAACTTCTATGATGATTATGATTGGCGGGAATTCCCCAAGTAGAGAATGAGAGAATCACTCAGAATTAGATACCCTCCCTGCAGGCCCACATTAGAAATATGAGGAGACCGTTCCCTGTGTATTTAAAATGCGGAAAGAATGAGCCTATAAGCAGGCAGAAAGGTTACGATCTGAGCCCAGAACAAGTGTCCTATTAAAAAAGCGACACCAATTCTTGCTAGGGCGCTTGTATAACGATGTTAAACCCTGTATAAATAATTGTGAGAATGTAATCTTCTGCGTATTTGAAATGCACAGCAACTGGGTCTAACTGAGGCTGGAGGCTGCCGCACCTGTCCCAGTTGTGGGGATCAAAAAAAAGCCCAAAAAGGCAAAAAAAAAAAAAAAGAAGAAAGAAAAAAAAAAAAAAAAAAAAAGAGTGCGTGCCTTATGTTCCGCAAAGTGCTATAAGACCCTTAAGTACAACACTGAGGATCACCAGACAAATCACATTGACATCCTACAGTGTACACGATACGGATGAAGACAGTATGGTGGGCAATGGAATCAGGGAGTGTAACAGTTGACCCAGTCAGTACCGTAAACCCAGCGAGTGGTGTCCACAACAACTCTGACAGGTGCAATGAGAATAATGTGGGGTGGAAGGTGTAGGTGAGGGCAGTATTCTGGAGGCACCCACATGAGAAGTTCTTGTCCTGAGCCATGTATCCAGCTCCCCTGTGCATGTAGTGAGGTAATGGCACTGGTGTTCAAATCTCTGACTGAGGGACTGAACTTGTCCGCTGTGAAAATCCCCGTCCATGCATCCCACACATGAATATGCCCATCATAAGAGGCAGCCATGATGCGAGCTCCATTGGAAGAGAATGCAACAGAGCTGACCCGGCCTGTGTGGCTCTTGGTGAGCTCAACAAGAGCCCTGCCTGTCTTTACATCCCACACACCAATAATCATGTCATTCGAGGCTGACATAATGCATGTCCCATCAGGTGAGAATGCAACAGACATGACAGATTCTATGTGGCCCCCGATGGGCTTCAGGACACCCTCACCAGTCCTTGCATCCCACACACGAATAGTCTCGTCATCCGAGCCTGACACAATGTGTGCTCCATCAGGTGAGAATGCAACAGATGTGACCGAATCTATGTGGCCCTCAATGGGCTTCAGGACAGCCTCACCAGTCCTTGCATCCCACACACGAATAGTATTGTCATGCGAGCCTGACACAATGTGTGCTCCATCAGGTGAGAATGCGACAGACTTGACCCCACGTGTGTGGCCCTTGATGGGCTTCATGACAGCCTCACCAGTCCTTGCATCCCACACACGAATAGTCTTGTCATTCGAGCCTGACACAATGTGTGCTCCATCAGGTGAGAATGTAACAGAATTGACACAACCTGTGTGGCCCTTTATGGGCTTCAGGACAGCCTCACCAGTCCTTGCATCCCACACACGAATAGTCTCGTCATCCGAGCCTGACACAATGCATGCTCCATCAGGTGAGAATGCGACAGAGTTGACACTACCTGTGTGGCCCTTGATGGGCTTCAGGACAGCCTCACCAGTCCTTGCATCCCACACACGAATAGTCTTGTCCGCCAAGCCTGACACAATGTGCACTCCATCAGGTGAGAATGCGACAGACCTGACTGACTCTGTGTGGCCCTTGATGGGCTTTATAGCAGCCTTTCCCAGCCTTGCTTGAATAGTCTTCTTGTTTGATGCTGACACCATGTGTCCTCCATTGAGTGAGAAGGCAACAGACTTGAGCCATTTTTGCGAGGCCCTCAATGGGTCTCACAACAGCCTTACCCATCCCCACATTCCACACACAAATGGTCTTATCAAATGAGCCTGACACAATGTGTGCTCCATCAGGTGAGAATGCAACAGACATGACTAAATCTGTGTGGCCCTTGATGGGCTTCAGGACAGCCTCACCAGTCCTTGCATCCCACACACGGATAGTCTTGTCATCCGAGCCTGACACAATGTGTGCTCCATCAGGTGAGAATGCAACAGACTTGACCCAATGTGTGTGGCCCTTAATGGGCTTCAGGACAGCCTCACCAGTCCTTGCATCCCACACACGAATAGTCTTGTCATCTGAGCCTGACACAATGTGTGCTCCATCAGGTGAGAATGCAACAGACCTGACCCAATCTCTGTGGCCCTCAATGGGTTTCAAGACAGGCTCAACAGTCCTTGCATCCCACACACGAATAGTCATGTCAGCTGAGCCTGACACTATGCATGCTCCATCAGGTGAGAATGCAACAGACTGGACACTATGTGTGTGGCCTTCAATGGATTTCAAGATAGCCTCACCAGTTCTTGCATCCCACACACAAATAGTCTTGTCAGAGGAGCCTGACACAATGTGTGCTCCATCAGGTGAGAATGCAACAGAATTGACCCTATTTGTGTGGCTTTTAATGAGTTTCAAGACAGCCTTGCCTGTCTTCACATCCCACACATGAATAGTCTTGTCATCTGAACCTGACACTATGCGTGCTCCATCAGGTGAGAATGCGACAGAATTGACCCTATTTCTGTGGCCCTCAATGGGTTTCAAGACAATGAGTTTCAAGACAGCCTTGCCTGTCTTCACATCCCACACATGAATAGTCTTGTCATCTGAGCCTGACACAATCCGTGCTCCATCTGAAGAGACCGCAATGCATCTGACTGCAGCTTGCAAATTTAATATGAGAGCTGCTTGATGCCGGTCTTGCCTTGGCTGAATTCCTGTCAGATCTATCTGTAGGATATGATCAAACTTTGGCCAAAATGCTTTGGCAACCTGTGATGTTGGTCGAACACATGGCAGAGCAGAGATATATATGTGTGCCACACTAGTCTCAATCGCCTCCAAGGAAGAAACCACAAATTCATTTGCATCAGCAAGAAATTTAGTCAAGTATTTTGGAGCACGTGCAAAGCATTTTGAGGTCAATGCTGTCATGATGAGATTTGATGTGACAACCAGCTTTGTTTATCGCGCTGAGCACCTCAACCCAGAACAAGAACTTGGGCAAAAAAACATCCTTGAGGGATTCTAGATGGGACAATGTCACTAAAGCTTCATCAGCAGCAGAGGCTGCTGCTATGTGATGTGCCCAGTACAGACACACATATTGCAGTAGGGCAGGTATTTTGAGCTCATGATAGGTGTTGGGGAAGTAGGATGTGGGACAGTTAGAGACATTGAAGTGCAATTGAGACTCCATCACGTGAATGCAAGTTGAAAAATAAAGTAATGTGGGTAGCTGGCAGTTGATGAGCATGTCATCGGATACGCGATCAGGGGTCGTGAGGAAGTCCCCAAAAGAAGCATGGAATGTAGATAAAACACCCTTGTTGTTGTCTGATGGGACATGGATGACAGCATGTAGGCGGTCAAGCGTTGCTCGCACCCGCCCAGCAGGCACCCCAATCAGACCACCAAGCGTAGCAACAGAGACTGGTTGGCCCACAGTCAAGATCACAGCCAAGATATGCTTTGTGAGAGCTATCTCGTCACTTTCAAGCTGATTCAAGTCCATGGCATCTGAAAGGATATGCCTGTAGACATCATCCAGGGGTTTGTCAATGGTCCTTTGGTGTCAACTTTGATGCTGAGCAGAGCCTGCAGGCGGACTTCGGGATTCCCGCCAATGTACTTCACGGCAGTAGACGCATAAATGAAGAGCTTGCCAGCACGGCATGTGAGCGCTTCAATGTCTGTGAGGCTACCCCATTCTTCCGGTAGCATAGGTCTGCTCTCTGCTCGTATGCTGGCTAGACAGTTTGTGAAGTAGAGTGATATGTCATCTTTAACAATATTGCTTCAATGTCATGAAGGCGGAGGACACGTCTGAGATCTGCTGAAGTATCGAAAGTGAGGGCGAATATGCCGCTCTGGTCGAGATGTGACAAAGAGTTTGATGGGAAGTCCGGGCACCACAGACACGAGCCTTCGAAGAAGGTCCTTTGTGTTGTCCTCATCATCGAGTTTCGTCGAGTGCATCTATGACCAGGACCAAGTGTGGCATCCCACCTCTATAAGCACTGCGAAGGGCACTTCAAGCAGGTTCTCGATCTGAATCTCGAGATTGCATTTGAAGATATCACTTTCATTGAGAGCAGCCAGCAGAGCGGACTTGAAGTCGTATCCTGGAAGCAAGAGTCATGGCGAGTGTGGGAAGAATGCGCATCGGATTGCCCTGGTTTGCATCGCCTCGGAGGCAGAAGAAGCTGCCGCGAGCTGCTTCTTTTTGCGTAGCATGTGACAGAATGAACGGGCGAT